>JAQGBY010002523.1:0-22668 GCA_034698785.1 Mycogona germanica
TGAGAGAAGCGGGTGAAGGTAAGTGTCGACTGCTATTCGCGCGCGCGTTCAAACTGCGCTTTTTGAAACGTGACAAAATACTATAAAAGCACATTTGTTTATGGTGAGATGACATCCGGCAATTTGTGATACAATTGATCAGCACACATTTCTGTGATAAGACATATGAAAAAAAAACCAATAGAACAATAGCATGTCAATATTAAAATTCTAATGATACATTTTAATAGCTCAGGTGCTGTGTATACAGTGTGTAATGGAAGAAATGAACTCGGCTAGTCGGTCACTGATTCCGCTTCGGTGACGTCGGCCACCAGAACTGATATATGCGACCTGAAGAGTTCCATCGTTAGGTTGCTGAGAAACGCGGGAATGCTGTGATGAGTGTGCAGGAAAGTCTCGATGTTCTCGCTGATTGTCAACGAATAGGGCGTCTCCAGGAGCTGTACTTCGCCACTCTCGCTTTTCTGAAATGTACATAGGAGTAAACAGAATCTCAAATTGGTCATCTACAATTGGGAATGTGGACAAGTGATGAATTCGAGTTGTTGGTGGCAATGTCGAGATTTATTCTACAACCTTCGCGCACCCTTTAATGGAGAAAAGACAAATGACAATAATTTTTAACAACAATCCAATGAGTTAGAACTCATTGGATTGTTGAATCAGCGGCCACTTCTTAGAAATTAGCTCAAGGCTTTCAAAGACTTGAAAATCTTTTTTTTGTAATTTAATTAATGAGAGTGAATTTTCTTTTCGAAGCTCTCATTTTATTTTGAGTTGGTTGAAAAATCAAAATATCGCAGAACTACATTGAACTGAACTCATTTTAATAGGAATTTGACGAAGGTAAACCAACAAACCGAAAAGAGAAGATAGTCGTCCTGCGAATCGGCATACGTGTTGCACAGCTTGTACTGGTTGGTGCAAGGAAGGCTGATGCTGTAACCCAGCAACGTCTTGGTCACCTCACGGAACTCCGTGCTCACGGTCTTAAACACCTCAATTTGACGGACGAGCTTGGTCTCGGCGGCCGTCAACTTGGTCTGAAGGTCTGGCCGGCAAACGCCACGTTAAAAAAAAGTTCCATTACAATTCATCAAAAAAACAGAAGTATATGTACAGAATGAGGGAATTATTTACTGGCATAAAATCGTGAGACTGAAAGCCAGTGTTCATAAATTATAATTGCCAATTGTAAAAAAATCCTAAAAAAAGGTGTCCATGTAGAAATTCAAATCTAAAATTCAGTCACCTTCTTTTGAATAATTTCAAGAAAAATAATGAAAAATGAAGACAATTTTGCTCAAATCAATGCGTAAATATATTTTTTGCTGACCTTGAACGTCCTTTGAGGTTGGCGCCTCTTTCAGGCGTTCTTCCACCTGCAGCGTAAGATCGGCCACGCGTCCTTCGGCTTCCTCCAGCACCTTAACCCGTTGTTTCAGAGCTTCGTTTTCCTTAGTGATGGACTCAAAGTGTTGTTCACGCGCCTGACGCATCCACTGCACCGGATTGGACACCAGGTGGATTTTCTGCGCATCAGCTCCTTCCTATAGGATAATGTGGACGCAATCCCTTAATTAATATCATGGTGAAAAGATAAACTAAATTTGCGATAGTACAACTCGTCGTAGCCCAGTCGGTATTGCGACTGACTGTGGCTCGGCGGTCCCGGGTTCGATTCCCGGTACGGGCTCTCGAAAATTTCGATCCCGGGGTACTGGACGTGCCCCTCGCATAGTGCCTAAACACAATGAGGGGTACAGAAACACCTGTAGTGCGGTTGACTACAGTTGATTGGAACAAAATTCTTGATAATCCCGTCGGGAAGACGAAGCTCTAAACATCATCAAAACATATTTCGAAATTCATACCTCATTGGTCGCGGCGAACAATTTCATTTCCGCCACTTGTTTTTCCTCCTTCAATCGATTAACCAGCAATTCCAAATTAGCGTTGTGAGTTTGCAGCTGTTTACTTTTAGCCTCGAGTAGGTCCCGCTCTTTGATGATTTCATACTGCGCGGAACGAAACGGGTAACACAATAACACAAGAAACCTTTAATTCAACAATATCGTGTTTTTGCCATATCCTGTAAATAGGTGGCGAACGAATAGCTGTGAATAATTCCACCCCGCATCCCCCCAAAAATCATATTTTAAACACTTCGAAAGATCGTGAAGGCCCATTTGAAATTAAGGAAATATATTCGCTACATTCTATCAAATGTTCATAAACATTCATTCGAAAATGTACGAAATTTCAATCAAACAGTGATCCGTTCATCCATTCAATCACAGAAAATGTCTTATGATTCCTGTCAGTAAAAAACCATTCTGTCGTGGCTTTATCAGAATGGATTCGTCAAATGCGGTCACTCGTAAGCAAATGCATGACAACATCCAGTTCTTAGTAATACTCTGCAGACCTCTCATAAGCTCACGTACCCCTTGCTGGTGGCCAAAGGACTGGAGGTGCTCGCGCGTATCTCGCAGTTCCTTTTCCAGCGACTCTATGTCTCGCTTATAACCTTCCAGCAGGGACTCCATGCGCGCCAGCCGCTCGCCCTCCTGCTGAACACCCACGACGGTCGTCTCCTTCTCGTAGTTGTCTAGCAGGGCCCGCGACATGTCACGTTCCTGGAAGAAATAGGGCGCAAGTTGATAAAACTGTTCATACCAAAAGGATAAAACAAATAAAAGTATTCACCCAATTTACAAAGTTGTCATTAACATTTTTGAAAATAAATAAAATGCACGAATCGCAATTCTTTTATTCCCAGAAAAGATGCAGCAGAGCCAAAATCTGAACAAAAATGGGTGATCCTTGCACCAAAGAATATTTTCCTTTCTTGTAAACTACTTGAAACCTTCGAAAGACTGATCTGTGTAGGCAAAATTTAACTATTTAAAATACAATAAAGCGGAATTTGAATGAATTAAAATGCTTTGAAAGGAGTTATTATAACTTTGAATGTTTTATATTCCTAATATTCTATAATTTCAAAACTAATTCGACTTTGAAATTTAATAAGACTACGAAATGACAGTGTCAAAAATTAAAAACAATGACAGGAACTATCTACACCTTCGCAACAAGAAGCAGCTTCCTTCGTAAATGACGAGTGATGTCGGCAGAGTGCTTGAGAGACACCTCTCCGCGGCGTTCCTGCTCCTTGACCTTGAGCAGTTCTTCTTCGAGCTCTTCGCCTGTCTTCGCCAAAGCGCGGTTTCTAGAACAGCGATTTAACACATATCGAATGAATTTTTTTATAAATATGTGATGGTAGTAAAAAAAAATCCGGTCAATCCGGTCAATTCCCATTAGATCTCTTTGTAACACAAAAAATGTATATACATTGGGGATACATTTGGGGATAATAAAGATTTTCCCCCAATCAACTGTAGTCAACCGCACTACAGGCATTACGTCCCCCTCATGGTGCACTGTGCGAGGGGGAACGACCAGTACCCCGGGATCGAAATTTTCGAGAGCCAGTAGCAATACCGACTGGGCTACGACGAGTCGTACAACAATAATATGAAGTAAAGAAATCGTTTTCAACTTACTCGGTGGTAAGACTGCCGACTTTCTCGAGCAGCAGAGCCTCTTGTTGCTGCAGTCGTGCAATTTCCCGCATTACGGCTTTGGGTCTAGACCTGCAAGCGCATAAAAAACAACAACATTCGACTGACTTTACTTCAAAGTTAATGAGGCATACAGCAATGCTGAATTGATGGTGCGGCAAATTGATAAACATTTTCCCCTACTATAACCATGTAATGCTGCGTACTAGCGCTCAATGCGCAACAACATACTCTCAGTGGATAACACTAGTTGAAACTTTGTCTAACACCAAGCACAGCTACAATTTCAAGACTGCGCTGGAGAAAAGGCGAATGAGGCGATGAACTCCAAAAAGTGTTATTGAACAAATAAGTGTCTGAATTGCTGGGATTCAATATCGAAATGACTGTCACTGTGACCCAATGGTCAATGGTTAATTATCTGGAATTCGTCACCACTTTCGCATTTTGTTTAGAGCTGCCCGGAACCATTCATCATTTTCTTTTCTCTAACTCTTCTTGGTGCTTCGCCTCGGCATATTTTCATTAGTACCCCGGGATCGAATAAATGAGAGTCCGCACCTGGATTCGAACCAGGGACCGTTGAGCCACAGTCTGTCGCTATACCGACTGAGCGGCGACGAGTCTTTTCACACACATGATATTATTTAATTATTTGTATGTGAAAAACGATAAGCACAGTGGAGACGACGCAGGGTGAGAGCTCAACATTGCCAACAAATTAAAATAATTGTCCAAAATATCTTTCAAGAGGTCAGTTTCACTGGTCGCATTCTACAATGCCCCAACAAAAAGGAGTACTGTGATCAAGCGACGGAGACGATTGATACTGACCCGAGTTCTTTGTCAGGAATGATGATCGCCAGAGCATCCCAAGAACTCAGCTGTCGTTTCAGCTCATCGTGTTCGAGTTGCAGTCTCGGAAGATCGGAGCACTGTTTCACCTGCAGTTCGTTGAGCTTTTGGCTGCCATCCAATTGTTCTTTCAAAAGCAAAATGTTCTCGTCTCTAAGCCTGACGAGAGAAATGGAACCGACGCACGAATTATTTATTTTCCCCAACCGATTTCAGACCCCGATACCCGACTCCGAAGCCATGAACCATGTACCTTAGTATCCGATTTTCTTCTATTAGTACCAGGTTCTCCTCTCCGAATGCCTTGAGCTTGGCTATTTCTCCGTTCAGAATGGGAACTAGTACGGCGGAATCCTCAATGTTGGACAGCTTGCGGGTCAGTTCCTACAACGGGAGAACAGTTCGGGAGGTTAATCGGGTTAACATTCTAATATGCAGTAACATAAAATTGTAAAATTTTAGTTACTCAGTCTTTGACATAAACGGATGACTTAAAGTTGTTCAGTGTTTACTGCGTAGTGGTTGCCCAAATTATTTGATCTACGTGCAAAAATATGGCTTTATAAGTTCCACATATGGAGAGACAAACCTCAATTTGTTCTTGCTTTTTTTGGTCGTCAGCACAGGACGCTTCTAATTTCTGAGTAAGTAATTTCAATTCATCCAGTTCCCTATGCACACACAAAAATACAAGTAAAGATTTCCCATTATTTACCATACACGTCCAATAACAGTAAAAATAATTTATCGAAGATATAGGTCATACCTGTTGCATGATTTTAAGTTCTCATGAACTGTACCCAATTCGATTTGGAGGTATCGTGATTCCGCCATCTCACTGACCGAAAAAAAATAGTGTCAATTTTTGTACCGCAAAAGCTTCACAAATTAAATATTCAACAGTAATTCTGTGAAATGTCTCAACAATTACCTTTCTAATTCATTTTTCAATTCGAAAGTCTCCTGCTGAAGGGCACTAACTTGCTACAAAAAATGAATGGCAAAAATATAAGTTACGCCAAATTGTTCGAAAATCTATATCTGACAGCGGATCACGAAGGCGATCAGTTCCTTGCCGCTGAAGGTTCTTTTGATTAATCATTCAAAACATTATCTTGCTTAATCATTGATCCCGTAAGGCTCAGTGAACAACTCGAAAAAATAATTTTAGCTAAATTTTAAGAAATAACATATATAGTTTTTTTTACAATCAGCCATAAACAATAACACAGAACACGAAATGGGACCATACTTACACTCTCCAAGCTGCTCTTCAAATTTGTCTTCTCCTTTTCCAGGGAGTTTAACTTTTTCTCGTAGGCGCATTTGGCGGCGCCATATTCCACTCGCAACTCGGCTAGCTGCTTGCGGCAGTCCAGTTCCTTTTCGTGAATGCGCAGTAGCTGCTGCTGCGCATTGTCCTCCTTTATTTTTGCCATCTGAAAATAAAGTTAATTTATTTTAGACATTTCAGGAAATTCAAAAACTAACAAAAATGTATATTTGAAAAGAACGATATTAAGGTTTCATTCCATATAAACTGAAACTGAATAGCCACTAAATTTAGTATAAAACAACCATTTACTTAGTTTCATGAAAAATTAATTAATTTTGACTTCACTATTGCAAATTCACGAAAAATACGGATTATTGGATGACATAAAATGTCGAAATAGCTGGATAATCATAGCTGCATGGCTAAAGCATACAAGGTGCAACTTGTCCTATCTTACGTAAAATTGTAACTAGAAAAGATTCCGTTTTACAGTAAACAAATATACTTGTAGTTCCAGTTTAATTTCTTGTTCCTGCTTGTCGTAATCCAGTTTGGCCCTCTTATTATTTGTCTCTTGATCAGCCAACTTTGATTCCAAATTGGTTATCTGGCTATTCGCAACAATGAGGTCGGCTTCTCGCTGCCGCTTCAGTGCAGTTGCTGTAAGAATTTTTATAAAAAGAAAATATATTTTGATAAATTGGTCATCTCTGATAATAGAGAAAATAAATTTATTTCCGTTAGATAAATTTTCAAATTTATTGAACTCCCTCGTGCACGCAATGAACTCGATCGGTACTTCACCAAATGATTTTTGTTCAGATTCGATACCGTACCCATATGCATTTCTCTCTCTGCCGGATTGACAGGTTGTCGGCTGTATGTGCTGCTGGCCGGGGTGGAGGTGGTGATGCCGCTGACGCTCGGTGTTCCAATTGTGGAACGATCTATCGAGGAATCGTGGAACCAGAGACGCTTGTTTACGCCACCATCCAGCCCCAGTAAATTGCGATTTCGGCTGTTTCTGGCCAGGAAATTGTCGAAATCGCTCAGACGACGAATGACACTGGTGTTTTCTATATTAGCACCTGCTTCCATGGCTCTGAAATTATAAGGGAGGTTAGGGAGCACAACAGTTTTCGCATTTCATCACAAACTCACACGCAAGCGTCAATGGCCAAATCGGCAAAGGTTCCCCAGCCGGACGCGCCATTTGCATAGTATAGGGAACAAAACTGAGCATTCGGAAAACGGGCCTTCTTCAACTCTGGAGAAAACCACATTTTCTGGCACCGGACCACATAAAAATGCGTACAAACTGGAAATAATTACCATCAAGGATGAAAAAAGAACAAAATTCTTCTCTGTTCGACTTTATTTGCCCGCCGAACTATAACGAAGAGTACGACATAACTGTTATGCTGATACGAATCGAGGTTCTGATACGTCAAATATTTAATCATCAATTTGATCACTTTCCAGCAGTTGCAGCCGTCACAAAAGATAAATGCTCAACGCTGAATTCCTCGATTACAATCAATTCACAGGTTTAAACCATATGTACATATGTAAACTGATTTAACCAAATTTGTATTTCGTTGATCTTTTAAAATATCTGAACCTCTATAAAAATTGCCACGCAAAAACACCATTCGCTAGAATGCATAACGCACCTACATTCAATGACAATTGTAATATAAAATGTGCACGCCAGAAGAAAACAACCTGTGCAAAGAGCTAGAGTATTAGTAGATACGCTGTTGAATCGTTATTTGCTACGTAGGATGCTAAAGGCTTCGATGCAAACCCACAGAGACTCTACGCACAAGAAAATAGGCCGTCACTCGCTAACAAAGAGATAACGATATAGGGTATCTAACCATTGCTTCAAATATCTTTGAATCATTCATTTAGGCGATTGCTGTGGAACGACAAGTCGGTGTGAAATTTATTGCCAAATTTGCCTATTTTTTGCCGGTTTTTAGCTTTTTTGATTCCTGTAAAGCAAAACATTAGTCATGTCTGCTCCCAAGAAAGTCAGCATCGTTGGATCCGGAAACTGGTAATATATTTTTGTCTGCGTTTTCATAAACGTTGTACTTTTAGGTTTGAAGACATTCGGTATCGGGGTGCGTTTATATATGAATGATTATTGGCTTGAAAAGCCTAGACGTTATATCTCGATTATTAACACGCACCCTTATCTCGAATCTCTTTAATTTTTGCTGCAACGAGATAAGATAGTGTGTTATGGCCTTGGCCAAAATCCAGGATACAAATTGCTGTGGGGGCTGCAAAGGCTGTTGTAATAAAAAGAATCGAATAGGCTTTGCCAACTTCGACTGTTCGGTACCAACTGACTTTAATCTAGTTCAATGGTTTTTGGCAAAGAAAATAGATCAGTTACTTGGTGTGCGCAGTGCCATGTGAATGTCATTCCTAAAAGAAATTCCACGTCACATATATGACCTTGGAAATGTCAAAGTTCGCATTATCATTTCAGAAAGACTTCAAAGTTCCAACTTAAGAAGTCGGTCAGCAAAATAGCTCGTTTGACGAACCTCTTTTGCGACTTTACTCTGCCAAACAATCCTATAAGTGCACTCATTATTCAATTTCTCACTAAGCACAAACCCTGGATTGGTTTACAAAAGGATCTTTTAAAATTCTGGTTGAAGTATTAATTGTTATGCATTGTATTGCATTATGGGTTTTATTCATTTAACGATTTTTGTTCACGAAGCTCAAATAATGTTCTCAAATGTTCGTGCAAACTCAAATTAACCAATGTATCAAAGAGTAAATTCAGATCTAACAATAATTCCCTTATTGGGTGTACAGTATGACAACACCGATAATTTCTTTTGACGTAGATGAAATCATTGCTGGCTTTGACAACGCTTTCCCTGACACTTTGCCAAAGTACTTAAATTGGTAAAAAGCGAGTACACATACTTAATGGCCCATCCTTCACACATCTGCTCAAAATTACCCCTACAAGTAATGTATTTTCCCCTAGCTTCTAAATGGCACGATTGAATTTCTGACAATGGCTTCAGTCTTGAGTGACAGCTGTTTGGATTATTTTTTGTATCCATGTCAATATGCTGGCTAATATTTATCTTGGGCTGTCATTCGTATTGATCATAACACAGTCTGCGCATTACAGTCTCCATATACGGTGAAATTGTTTGCCCTCGAGCATCGAATATTTGTGAAAATAAAGAATTGCATATTTTTGCGCTATCGTCAATGATCTATTAAATAAGCGTTAAGCGGTTATACGACAAGTGGTGTTTCATATATATCCAGAATTATTATATATTTTGTTTAAAAGAACGTCCTCGTGGATTTTAATGAAACCCATTGGAAAAAAAATTTTTTCACTCCTAAGCATCTTGCAACATTCATTACAAATACTAAAAATTCGAACTTAAATATGTTCGCCAAAGAGGTTGTGATTCAGAAGCGTTTAGCTGACCGGTTTTTCATTTTCAAAAAACATTTCTTGACGTCTTCGTGAAATTTATTAAGAACCATGTTCTGTTCAGAAATTCGGCTTTTGAGTAGATTGAAAAGTTTCGAAATGTGATGTTCAAATATAGGTGGCAAACAGTAGTCGCCAATAATACACTATATTGTATGTTTGTGGGTGCATATTGTAATTGTAATGTTGACTTAAAAATAGGTTGTAGCCTCGATTGTTCGTTCTATGATACTTTCAGGGGGCCATGATAAAATAAGAAGAGATCAATTTTGTATAGGATTTAATTTGCTGGCGTAACGCTTATAAGAAAGTGAGAAATGCTCTACTTTCCATACAAGCAAGAATTTTGTGTATATTTTTGCAGGGGATCTGCCATCGCCAAAATTGTTGGAAACAATGTGCAGAAATTCGAAGCATTCGATAAGGAAGTGAAGATGTACGTTTTCGAAGAGCTCGTCGACGGTAGGAAGCTGACTGAAATAATCAACACTGAACATGAGAATGTCAAGTACTTGCCGGGACACAAGCTCCCAGCTAATGTGGTAGGTTGAAGATCATGTGATTAATGCGTTCACTTGAACTCTGTGTTTTAGTGTAAAAAAGAAAGTGAAGGACTTATTTTTTTATCGTACGTTCGTAGTTTGCTAGCAAGTGTTGTCAGTGACGAATTTTCACATCAATCTGTGAAACCATGCATGTTCCACAAGTTTAGCAAATTATCCTCAATGTGATAAAATTGTTCACGTGTCATGCATATTTATTACATTGCTTATTGCTCTATATATATAACCGTAGAAACAAAAAACATGTTCACTACAGTTGATTGGGGAAAAAACACAGGTGTCTTTCGCTCTGTAACAATTTGTATACCTTTATTAGACGATTCAATAAATGTTTATCGGCAAATGAAAACGTGATATATTATGGGCACTATTGTGGATTTCCCATGTCTTTTACATATCTTGTTAAAGATACATTTAATGAATTCATTGTTGGTCCAACAAATGTAGGTCGCCGTCCCGGAAGTTGTAGACACCACCAAGGACTCGGACATCATCATATTTGTTGTCCCTCACCAATTTGTCAAAAGGCTCATTGGCCAAATGAAGGGAAACATAAAGTCTACCGCAATCGGAATATCTTTGATCAAGGTAATGCCGGTCTCACTCAATTTTTACAATTTTAAATTTTAACGAACATCGGTGTGCCAAACATCAATAAAACGTTAATTTCAAACCCTGGCTCCGTTCATGCTGCTCTTATCACATGCGAATTTAGGGTGTAGAGGTTTGTACAATTTTTCTTTGCAGATATAAAATTTCCAGCTTTGTTTCGAAAGCAATTATTTTGCCTGTAACTTGGGGGGGGGGGAAGGAAATACTTTTATGGGTCAGCCAAGTTTGATAAAGAGATGAAGTTGAAACTGTCATGAAGTTATATAAAATGTACAGACTGACTGACATCAAATTTGGTTAAAGTTTTCAGTTGTAACTCTAGTTAAGAGTAAGAATTGAAACTTCTCTTTAGTTACTTCATTATGCAAGTATTTGCAATGTTCGATAATCTCATTAAGTGAAAACTATTCCAACTTGTTGCAAAATTTGAAAGAAGTCTTATGTGCGCAATTAAAAAATATTTTGAAAGTGAATTTTAATTGTGGAAACGATTACGTAATCTTCCAAACACATTTGGGAGTCACAGGATCAGTAATTCAAAGTCAGCGAGCTTCAATGCCAAAATCCATCTGTTACTAATTCTTAGTTTCGTTTTTTAGGGCGTGGATTGCTCGGAGAAGGGCCTCAAGTTGATTTCGAAGGTGATCAACGAGGGTCTGGGCATAGAGATGAGCGTACTGATGGGCGCCAACCTGGCACCCGAGGTGGCCAACGAAAAGTTCTGCGAGACCACCATCGGTTGTCGCAACAAGGACAACGGCAAGGTGCTCAAGGACCTCATCCAGACAGACTACTTTCGTGTGGTCGTGGTTGACGATGTGGAAACTGTGGAGATCTGCGGAGCCCTTAAGGTGAGCTAGCATTGTTAAAAATTACAAATTGTACCCGCAAGCAGCCCCCAAGAGAGGGGCCTATGGCGGGGGTCAAAAGACCAGTTGGAGACAGAATAGATTGGTTTTTTTTCAATCAACTGTAGTCAAGCACACTACAGGCGTTCTGTACTCCTCATGGTGCTTAGGCACTATGCTAGGGGCACGTCCAGTACCCCGGGATCGAAATTTTCGAGAGCCCGCGCCACGAATAGAACCCGGGATCGCCGAGCCACAGTCAGTCGCTAAACCTACTGAGTTACGACGAGTCGTACTTTTTGCGTTAATTGCAAAATAACTACCCAAACAGTAGACGAAATTTTTCAATGGATAGGAAGAACAGTTTTAAATTTAATTTAGTCTCTGTGGAATCACATCTACATAGAGTATGAGAAAGATTTTGTTAAAACGTCTGTGTGAATTTTAATCCGAAGTTCTTGTTCTCGATTACATAGAAGATGTTAAAAGGCAAATTTTTAAAATAAATACGCATTCGGAAAGATAAGGTCGATTTCGAAATCTATACTGGTCCTCAGCCTATTAATAATTTTGTCAAATTGTCAAGATATTTTTGTAAAACTAATTTTGTCCAATTGGAAAACCGTTCGTCTTTACAGAATGTTGTAGCATGTGGTGCCGGTTTTGTTGACGGCCTCGGCCTGGGCGACAATACCAAAGCCGCAGTCATTCGACTGGGCCTCATGGAGATGATCAAGTTCGCCGAGGTGTTCTACGCTGGCTCACGGCTCAGCACTTTCTTCGAGAGTTGTGGCGTGGCCGACCTCATCACTACCTGCTACGGCGGACGAAACCGTAAGGTGTCGGAGGCGTTCGTCAAGACTGGCAAGGTATGCGCAACGCCGCCTACCGGCGTCATTACTGATTAAAGTTTGCCGTAGCGCGCAGTTGCGACACATTTTTTATCGTTGCGGCAAAAGGTGAAACTGATTCGGCACTGGTCTCTCCTTAGTAGCGCGGCAGTTGTCACCTGGGGGCGTGTGTCTGGGTAGCCAATAAATTTAAATATAATGGAGACATAATGCTAGATAGTATAGCGGCAATAATCCGAACGTCGTATTATTCTGTAACTTTCGGATTATTGCCGCTATACTATCTAGCATTATGTCTCTACTTAAAAATATATCCGAATCAGCGTGCTTCTGCACTTTTTATTTAAATATAATGTTATTATAAATTTAAATAGGAGGCAAGTTTCGAACTGTACTGCCACGTTACCATATTTGAATTGTGCTAGTGAATTGTTTTATGAATCAATTCGATTTTATCAGGACTTTCATCAATTCGTGGCGCAGTTGGTTTATGACGGACTGTTGTTCGGCGGTCCCGGATTCGATTCCCGGCGCGGGCTTTGGCCCGGGGTACTGGTGAAAACGTGCCCCTCACAAAGTGCCTCAGCACTGAGAGGGGTACAGAATCTTCCTGTTGTGACCAGTTACTTCAGTGAAATAAAAAAAACAAAATCCGACTGATAGATGAAATTGGCGATAATGGAAAGATCTTCCAATAAAATAATTTCGAAAATATCGATGAGTCTGAATAATTGGCGCGCGCCCCGCGTTTCGTGTTGAACATTTGACTCCAAATGTTCGCCAATTATAGTCGCCAAGACAACAAAATACTACGCAATCGTATGTGTGATTTTGTCTTAGTCGCTGGACTTTTCCTTGTTTTCGGTACAATGTTTACGTTTCTTTCCAGTCTATTGCAGTATTAGAGCAGGAGATGCTTAACGGTCAAAAGCTTCAGGGCCCGGAAACTGCCGCAGAAGTTAATTCCATGCTGAAGTCAAAAGGGATGGATGAAAGGTATGATGATTTTCTCACGGGATCGTTTTTGATACTGGCAATTGCCAAACTTAATTGCACAACGGAAATGGATGTTACAAATTCTCTATTTATACTTTGTCTAGATTTCCTCTCTTTACGGCTGTCCACCGCATTTGCATCGGAGAGATTCCGGCTAGTCAGATGGTGGACTGCATTCGCAATCATCCAGAGCATCTGTAATTATTCTATTGTTTTTGCAATCTTATTTTAACAAATTTATTTTGTTTCAAAACCCATTCCCCGGTCAAATGATTCCTCGTCTAATGAAGCAATGATTTCCCATTGTTTTGGGGTTGTTACGTTTGTGTCAAATCGAGCTTCACCAAAGCTTATTATATACCTTTGCGTTGTAGAATTTTTTTTATAACTTTTCCGCCAATCTGATTTGCCAAACTGGAGCTTAGTTATACAACGTCATTAGATTGTCTAGATGTAGAACTGCAATTTTGTTGATTTCTGATTTTAGCATCAGTGCAATTTACGTTTAATAACGGTGCCCTCCAAACGGAAGTCCCATGACATTAGTGTTATGTGGGTGATACACACGACTGCAGCTATGGTTTAGGTATACGCGGGTGTAAACTTATCCAGCATACTTAAACAGGGCGATATGAGATTGTTATACACAATTGTTGACACTATTAACCATGACATACGTTGTACACGCGTAAGATGATTCGTAGACAAAGCGAAAATGTAAGTGATTTCTAAAAAACTAATTTCAGCAACACAGTGTTTTAACATAATGGGCACGCGCTTGGCATGTAGTAATTTATTTGGAATAACTAAGTTAGATAAATTAAGAAAAAAGCCTTACGTTACTGCGTAGTGGTTGCCCAAATTATTTGATCTTTGTGCGTATGCTGTGCCATTTTTATGATTTATTTATCATTTACTGTTATATTTGTTTAGAGCATTTTCAGAACTTTCCCTAATGTGATTAGATTGATTCACAAGCACTGCCATTGCATATTTTAGCTCTAAACATTAGTCAACATGTATAAATATAGAAATGCTGCTATGAGGTAGCAATTAGCGTACCGTACTATTTTCATAAGGGCGTTCAGAGTGGTTGTCGTTAAGCCATCGGTTTGCGACTTTACTACAGAATTACAATTATATAGACTAGAGTCTCTACATACTACTTCTAATTCTAAGTGGTTGTATCTAATAACCTGATTCAGTTAGCCGGTTTTGCCAAGTCCCTTCGATGTTTCGTTATTTTTTGTGCCATGAGTGTATATCTGAGAATGTGCTAAATTTTTTTGTACCCATTGTACATCTGGCAGGCCATTAATATAATTAACATTTGAAAGTGTGGGGACAGTCGTTGTTAGAAATTGCGTTTTGTTGCTTATCATTAATACATGATAGGTTTGGAGAGGGAGATATCGACTCATGACTGCTTTAAATGTGTTTCTTTTATATTTTGGAAATATTGGGTACAACTGTTTTCGAAAGAAGTAATTCGACATTTCATTTCTGAGCTGTTGTGCCTTCACTTGTAAATAATCTAATTTGGGTGTCTTTATTTTTTGTTGGCAACCCGTTATATACTTTAAAAGTTTAATTCAACCACAATATCTGTTTGCTCAAACGTTTAAAACAGATGCATCTGGCAAGTCATCAACAAATTCTAGTTTTCACAAATATTATTGTTGCATATTCCAAAACAAAATTATTACAAGTCAATGTCGAGTGTTGGTACAGTCTCTTATTTGTTTATTGCTTTTAAATGTTCTATTCGAATCTAAAATTTATTGATATAAATATTTTTCTTATATTCGTATGTCCACGACGTTGTTACATTGTATCTGTCGACAAAAAAATCTTGTTTCTGGTTTGCTGTCCATATAGCGAAAACAAATTTATACACGGACATGTGTTCGGTGAAAAATCATTTTACGAATAAAAGAAAATTACCCTTTAAATATTTTGTAACTTAGTGCAATTTCTCTTTTCTTTTTCAGTTATTCTAAATTGTAGGGGCATGTGAAAATAGACCATCACCTGTACAACTGTTTTATCTTTTATGTATGTTAATCAATTTAAATACGTGTGAAGTTCTCAAACTGCTGAATCGAAAATGTAGATAATTGTTACTTCTTACAACTAATGTAATTGCGTCCGCCAAAAAAAAATATTTTTTGTATTAATTTTTTAAGATTTGTAAACCAAAAAAATATTTGTTGTACGACTCGTAGCCGAGTCGGTATTGCAAATGGATTGGTTAGGGCTCGCAAATATTCGTTCCCGGGGTACTGATGAAAATGTACCCCTCGCCATAGTGCCTAAGCACCAAGAGGGGTACAAAAAATAATTTAGTGCAGAGATCGTTGAAAATGATTCAGAAGTTTATTTTACTTTTATGATATTTATACAATGTTTTTAAAATATCAATGATCAAATTTTAATGAAAAAATTTGGGACTATAAATTTTCAACATCAACATCAAATGCATTTCACTCAAAAGTATTTTACAACGTAAATGTGCTATTTAATAAGAAACAATATAAACCATATATATTAGAAAAGTATAAACAAGTTACAGATGTGTATACCTCTCCTACGAGATAGAATACATGTAGTGAATAAATACCTTTTTAATTTGTTGGATTACATAGCTTTGAGAAAAACGTAGTTTATGCCAATTTAGGTTGAATTGAAATAGCACTGGTTGAATGTGTTACATCTGTCAGATTACGAATGTTTATTAGAACATGAAAGACCATCTAATGGTCACCAGCAATATTTACCTAAATTTGTTTACATTGTACGTGTCTCAAAATTGGTCAAACAATTTAAACTTCCAATTGATTTTTTTCTTCATCGTGGTAAATTATGTAGCCATGTCTCACATCAATTTAAAAGTGTTGGAATATACATGTATGTACATTATATTCAAGAAATGGTTGGCACGGTTACGTAGACAACAACTAGTTGGGCTGGCCAAGATTGTGTTAATGCAAGAACGAATATTTTGCCCATATGCCCCGAACAAGGGCAAGATGTTTGGATGCACTTCATTAAAAAATTAGCATTTACAAAACCTTATGAGTCAATCGGAACACAGTTTCAGACTGGCTATTAAAGCAGGACCAACATGTTCTGCAAATCAAAACACCAACAGTTCTAACACAAATTTCATGTCGTTTTAAAGGTTTGGCACCAACCAAGGCTCTACTGAAGTCTAAACTGAAGAGGGCTAAAACGAAAATTTGATACAAACTTGTCGAGAAAGTAGTCAAAAACACAAAAAGGGAATTCACGTATTTTCAATTTTTGCTTCACCAACATTTCTGTGGAATGCTTTTTACACACTCGCAAACGCAGGATACAAAAATAAAGTAATAAGGAACTAAATACCCTTCTCTATACTGGACTCACAAACACCATTTCGCCAACGAAACTTGGTTTTAGCGGTCAAAAACGAGTATGGTCTATCTTTTCTAGAACGAATAACAGAACAAACAAAACATTTCAGTATGTATGTATATTCACATTAAACTAACTTTACGAGCACCAAGTCGACCTTTGCTAAACTTCGCCAGACACCATAAAAAATGAAGTCATGAATAATGAACGACAATGATTCAAATTCAAAAGGACGAATGAACCAATTTTGCATAAAAATTTCAAAGACTAACGGACGCGCGCAAGCAAGTATTGTAAAGGGGATTCTGTAAACAGATTCAAAAAGTACTTTTGGTTTCATAGATGCAACCGTCGATATTGCGAGACAAATGCGATAATGCCGGAACAAAATTTTCGGATGACCAACGACATTCTGAATCTCGCGTGGCCAAAACTACCGGTATTTTAGAACAGACAGTTTACGAACAGCTGGAACGACTACAAACTTGAAATCTTAATTTACTTTCACCTGAAGCGCGATTCAAACTCAATTTTCATTTCGTCGCGCGTCATGATGAATCACAAATTGTGACTGTTACAAGAGCGACGACAAAAGCTATATTTTTTAATCGTTTATACCAGTTTACATAAAAAATAGCGTCAATTTCAATTCAACTAATGTAACAAACGTCTTTCGATGCAAAACACACGTCCACCCACCCATTCTGTGCGCTATAGTTGATGGAAATAACAAAACACGCAATAGGCCGACAGGGGGTAAGTTTCTTTTTGTTGAAGATTTAAATTAACGAGCCAACCTTAATCGGAATCTTCGTAAAGATACTCGTTGGGCGGTTCGTCAGGGATCGGAGGATTTTTTAAGGCGATTTTCTCTTTTAGGATCTTTAGCCTTTGCTGGATGGCACCGTATACGAAGACCCCGCGCTTCTCGCCAAAGGGATCCTGCAGAAACATAGAGCACATTTACAAACAAGGCTGAAATTCCATTTATGAACAGATTGCATTGAAATTTAATGGAACTCCAGAAAAATATAGAAAAATTGTAAATCACTAGAATATTTAACATTATCTAGAATTGACCAGTCGGCCATCCTATGTGGACTATACATGATATTGTCCACATTGCATAGTGGAAATGGTGCCGTTGGACACATCCAAAGCACACAATTATAAATACGATTAAAAAGCATTCCCAATACTAAAACGTTTTCTGGCAACACAACAAAACTGCTGAGTTGAATTCAAAAATCCCAACCTGCATGGACTGGCCATTCAAAAAGCGATTGTTTCGGGTCGTACTGGCGTAGTACTCGAAAAATTCCATAAACGACTTTTCCATCACGTCCCTAAAAAAAGTCAAAGCAAACAAGAGAACATTAGAAGCGCGCAATCTATGTGAGGTAAAACCCACTGGTAACGCTGGTGGACCTCTTAATAAATAACTATTGAGACGCGCCAAGAATTTTTTTTAGCAGTCTCCGTCAAAGATTTGTTCTTGGAGGAGGAGGAATTATTCTCTCACTTGAGCGCTTGGGGACACACCCGGCCGGCCTGTCCTTTGCCTTCCAGCATGTCACAAACGGCGACCCGTATAGTCTCGTGCCGTATGATGTCATTGTAGCGTTTGCAATCGCCCGGATTGAGTTCCTGAAAAAATCAGTTTCGAAATAAATTTTAATTTATTTCAGATAAAGAAAATTGGGAACAGATTTTTTTTAGAAAATAATCGCTGTGGAATAAAAACCTGCCTTTTCGAATCCTGGCTCGTTGTGATATGGCTGCTCGTTCATGAGGCTCTGAATTGATATGAGAAGGCTCGATATGCATTGGGCAGGACTCCAGGCAGGACCCGACCATGTGCTAGACACGTATGTTATAAATTTCAACAATTTTAATAACAAATACAGGATATAAACGCCACTAAAAGTTGAATAGCCTTTTTAGTTCATGAATAAATTTTGAATTAGGTTCTACTGGATAATCAGGGCGGTGAACCAGAATCTCGAGAAAATAATTAAAAATATAAACTAAATGGGCAAAGAACAAATGAATCGAACAACGAATGATCGCCCCTCAGGGCGATCATGGTAATTTTTTCCTAATCTTGGCTTCCTAGGAAAGATATCTTTTAACGTGTCCTGATATCATACAGGAACGGGTCATGATTTCATTCAAAAGAAGTGCGCAGGAATTTCTCTCGCCCGAAAAATTCCGAAGGTGTTTGTCAGAATCGAAACAGCAATCACGACACGCGAGGCAAGCATGTCGGCCACTCGACACCTCTCACTCCTATCTCAAGTCCTCATGCAAAAAGTATTCCGAAACTGAAAAAAGTCCAGCTCACCCCAAAATACTGAGGCAGACCTTGCCATTACGGTAGAGGTTCGGATTGAATCGCACTTGGTTGTCGCCGGTTGTCACCAGTTTGACACGCGGCGGGTGCATTGGATAATCCGGAGGACACCGAATGATGAAGTAGAAAAATCCGCCTTCGTAGGGCGTGTTGAACGGGCCGGTGACCAGTGCGTGAACCTGTAAAGTTTATTCATATTCAAAGAATTATCTATCTTAGATTTCCGGAATTAGACTGAGCGCTTTATGCGGAAATGGCGTATTTTATTACCACCGTCACGTTCTCAGGATCCGGCACCACGAACATCCCTGGAGGAGGCTCATTATATATAGTCATGATATCCCTGAAAAATTCAAAAATGGTGGCACAAGAATATTACGTTCAGTGATCGGATAAAATACAGATGGGGTCACAGATTTCTTTTAAAATTCACTGTAGTCAACTGCACTACAGGATAATTTCAACTGGAGCAGGATTGTAAATTAAGACGTGTGCCATCCTCGACCTTTTAACACGTAGAATGCAGGTAGATGTGGGTGTTTCCTTGGCCCAGTCGAAGCAGTGGTCAGGATCCCAAAGTCCCTTGGCCACGCTGAACAAGTTAAGATTTTTGGAGAGGCTTTCCAAGCTGGCAGGGGTGTCCACCTCTTCGTCCGACGTAGAGACCGAGGCTGCCGCTGCGGCGGTGGCGGAATGTGCCATGGTCTCACTTGATTGATCGCTCGACGTATGTAACGCTGACCGAAGGGGCGCTAGAAATGGAGAGCAACAATTTATGCACGACCCAATTAGATACTCATTACGATTACGTGCGAGTTGCGCTACCAAAAGTTGGCGCATATTTTTTTATTTTTAAATTGACTGGCGTAGTTGGCTTTCTGTCAATTTATGGCTGCAAAATTGATGAAGCAATATTCAACGAGAGGTGGATTGCACATATAGGGTAAAGTAACTATTCTTTTAACTTTAACTTCTGAAAAGTGATGTTATATATGGATCCTTTGAGAACATGTTGGATATTGGTCAGTTCCCAGGAGCTACTTGCGGGTACATGATGAACGATTATGAAATAATTTTGTAAGTCTTTAAATCGATAACTATTGAGACAAGCTCTACTAATGCGTGATCAATCTCCATTTGCTGAGTGACAACTGATGTTCAAAGGTTCGAAAGTCAAGGCCATAAGTTTGGTTGTTCGAGTCAACCCTACAATGAATCTACTCAGCTATTTTAGGATGTCCCGTTCTTCTACACCTACCTGACTCACAATTTCCCAGATTTTGACATTGCAATCCCCCTTCAGAATACGAGACAGTAAAATAATATTGGGCGCTTTCGTACGACCTTCCAACGATTGCATAAATAGTTACATTATCAATTACATGAATAGGACTCTTAAGACTACTTGTATGGCTGACCATACACAAACAAATCTTGACTGCTGAACAATACTTTCCAATTTAAGGATGAGACAGATATTGATCATCAGTTATCTCGGCCCCAAATATTTGCGGATTTCAGTTTCTGATGAGGCTTTCGGGGGCTCTAACCTAGCTTTGTGACTGGTATTAGCAGCCTATGAACGTCTCTGGCGGAAGACGTCAGACAATGCTGTGGCCTAGGCCAGCCTACAAGAGTTTATTTGCGTTAGTAACACTAGAACCAACTAAAAATTGATTGAATTTCCGTGTGCCCCGTCGAAGTGTATGGCTATGCAAATCATCTATGACGTCTCTTTCGATGTTTATCTAAATTCAAAGTGGCGTGGATCAGCAATCAACCGAACCGCCTAGAATGGTCCTAGGCCTTCGGAAGGAGTCACATGATTGCTGGTGCCTCGCAGCTACAACCGCCAACTGTCACACAAATCACATTGTCACACTATTTACAAGTTTGAAACAACAATTTACCCGGAATAAAAAAGGTGCAGAGGAATTTACATGTATATTATTACAATATTTAGGTTTTTAAAACAAAACACAGTTTTTGCTCACCTAGTCACCTGAACAGACGTACACGGTAGTCAACTTGTGGGAATCCTAGTTTGCATGTCGATTCATTGCGTTCGCCGAATAATCGGAAGTCAACGCCGTCTATCGACAGGAGGATAAACTACGAAGAGCAGACCCGCCGTCTATCGACGTGAAGGGGAAAATGGTTAGGTAAGGTAACATTGCTTATCGGCGTTTTGGCTAATATGATCAAGTGCAATTAGTACTCTCCGCTTTGTAGTTTTCCCAATTGTCGCTAGACGGCAATACTGACGGCTCTGCGCTTCTTAGCTCTTGCGCCCTCTTGTCGATAGACGGCGCTGGGTTTCGATTAATCGCGATTCGCCGTGAATAGGTGTGCAAACTAGGCCCGCTTATGTGCCAATGCTGCAGGAAGAATGATTGCACTTTGTCAAGCCCTAATGGTTTAATGTCCCGCCAGATCCCGCTAGCGTTGAAAATATATGAACAATTGAAAATTATTGAAAATCACACTATATATATTTTTTAATTTGTGGAACGACCACATGATCAGAGAGGATTGCTGGTTTGAGCTTTAGTTTGAAAAAAATATCGAATATAATATATTTATTCCAAAATATCAATGTGTATTTTAAATTAAGCTTAAATAACATTAACAATATAAACTTTTTATTATTTAATAGTTTATAAAAGTTATCGAATGTGATATTTTTTCAATTTGATAAGTTATTTTCCTTACTATTACTTTCTATTACTTTTTGTTGTATAAAAAAAATCAAAATTGCGCTAAATCTGGCGATTACATTTACTCGCTAACACAATTGGCACTGTACATCGATATGTTCAACGATACCATTCATTTAATGAGCACATTTCGATATAATTTTGTTGTCCGCGCGATTTAAACCAGTTCATTTATGTTTCTAATGTTTTAGGTGCATTTGAACGCCAAGACAAATGAAGAATTTTTTTGCATTCTTGGTTTAATTCTTGACAAGCATTGCATACACCGCTGCTGGAATTCTTGACAAGCATTGCATCCTGTACACCGCTGCTGGTCAGTGGACGCTTTTGTCCTATGGTCAGCGGAATGGCGGAAACGTTTGAAGACTCTCCTCCAAGAGGGTCAAAGGGTCCACATGATTTTCGGGGTTGAGGGGGTTCCAGTAAAAACAATGAACACTTTTTGTACCTCTTCTGAGGTCATCTTTTGTGCAGCGCAACGCTTGTGAACGACCAGATGTGCGCCGGTAATTACTGGGAATGGAAACTGATTAACACGGAAAGTCGAAAACTAAATAATCGACCGTCCGATGAACTTTACAACTGCACTCGCTATTCTTAGCGATTCGACATTTTTAAGGGGAATTATGTTTGCAAACTTAGACAATCAAAATGCCATGACTGGATCGATGCTCGCAACTTGGTCGAAAGCTTTTATTTGTTCTCCATTTCTGAAATCTGAATGCGTGCATTATGACTAATACTTATTTTTTGTCCGTGTTCAAACACAAATTCATTTGGATGTTCTAGAAGCATACGGAGAACACATAAATTCAGCTTACCAGCGATAAATGATTATTATGTCTGTCGTGTCCACGTCTTGTCAGCTTTCAAACAATTGAAGGACAATATTGGCTCGGTTTATCCAAGCACACATTAAAAAACCGAATTATATGCAATTAAAAAGCGAACGACAATGGGACCGATTACATTTGAGTCGTTATAATTGTATAAGTGGTTCCATATACCGTCTTTTCGTGTTCATTACCCGCCAGCTGATCCCAGGTTTCGCAAGATTATCCGCTCTGCTTCCTTAGCCGCCTTTTCTCTCGCACATCTCTTTTATTGCCCTCTCCCTTTTCTCC
>JAQGBY010002524.1:0-22662 GCA_034698785.1 Mycogona germanica
ATTGTTTTAGTTGTGTACCGGCAATTGCACACGACGCAAGGATTATTTCAGGACGACAGAAACGACAAGGACAAAAATGAAGGTATTTGTGAGCCGAAGAGGTTTTGTTATTTGGTTGACTTAGTTGTTTCCTTTGTGTTCATGATTAAATTTTCAAATATGGTCTTTCAGAGGAGTCCAAATTGTCACTGCTTTCCAAAGCTGCTCTGTGGATGATGACTGCGTACATTGTCATTACGCTAATGTCCCTGCTGTTCCCGAGCAGTAACCAACCGGAAGTCATGCGATACGTATCGTGGAACGAATTTGTCCACCACATGTTAGCTAAGGGAGAGGTAAGTCTTGCACAGCTTTTCAGGTTTATAAAATTTGCTGGCGTTTGTTTTGATTTGTCGTCAAAAACATTAATATAACATTTATTTGTAAAGGTGGACGAAATTGTAATTCGACCGGAACTCGATTTAGTAACCATTTTTCTTCACGAAGATGCAGTCATTAAAGGAAAGAAGGTATGTCTCAATTTATATTACATGTCATATATTCCAGTACTTAATCCAAGCAATTTCTGGTTATACAATGGTTATGGGCAATGGCTAGATTTGAAGAAATAAATTGTCCCTATAGCTGTTCTATGTATGTTCGTGTCTCCATTCAGATTGACCACCTTACCTATCACTTGAACATTGTCGACATCCAACGATTCGAGGAGAAACTCAGGGAAGCGGAAGAGCAGTTGGGAATACGGTCCGGCAATGGTGTGCCAGTGATCTACGAGCGAAACCAGGACGGCGGTTGGCTGTTACTCCTGTCGTTGGTGGCTGTGGCCCTGCTTATCCTGCTCATGTTTAGACAGGGAACTTTTAAATCTGCCACTGGTCCCATGGACATTTTCGTGAGTACTGCCTCTTCGAGTGAACGGGTGCGTTGTAATGTTTGGGAGAAACCGAGAGAAGACTCACGGTCATCTTATGTCTTAGTCACAACTGGGACGAGCCAAGTTTACGATTGTGGATCCACTGATGGGCGGCGGAAAGGGGGTGCTCTTTAAAGATGTGGCGGGGCTCAAAGAAGCCAAACAAGAGGTTATGGAATTTGTGGATTACCTAAAACGCCCAGAGTTCTACAAGGTAATTTTATTTAGAACCTCTCATTTGGCCAGACAGACATTGTGACCAGAGATATTTAATATTTCGAAATTCTCTTACAGAATCTTGGAGCCAAGGTTCCAAAAGGTGCCCTGCTCCTTGGGCCGCCTGGATGTGGCAAGACTATGCTCGCCAAAGCCGTCGCCACAGAATCCAACGTGCCGTTCCTCTCTATGGCTGGATCAGAATTTGTAGAGATGATTGGAGGTAGCGTGGGTCCGCCGAGTTCATTTTATTGCTGCTTCGTTTGCTATCGATCTGAAATGTAAAAAAATTTGAAACCGTTGATTTGTTCGCAAGGTCTCGGAGCGGCCAGAGTTCGCGACCTGTTCAAGGAGGCGAGAAAGCGTGCACCCTGCATCATTTACATTGACGAGATTGACGCCATCGGCAGGCGGAGAAGCTCCTCCACGTACGTCATCTCGTTAATTATTGCGAACAACTTGTATTCAGCGTGTCGCACCTTCGCATCATTATTACACAAATTGGCTGAATTGTATTCTATTCATACAGATCCTCTCAAACTGGAGCAAATGGTGAAGAGGAACAAACTCTAAATCAGCTATTGGTGGAACTAGATGGTAAGAGGAAATTCGGGCAATTTTGAGCGTGTTTGTGCACTAGTAATTCGCTAAAAAAAAGTGAGAGTGGTTTATATTTTTTCTGTTTGTCAGGAATGGCAACGAAAGAGGGTGTCATCATGCTGGCGTCAACAAACCGAGCAGAAGTCTTAGACAAGGTCAAAATAGTTGATATTTACTATTGAAAAGAATGAGCAATTGTGATTTGAATATGGCTCAACGTTTTTCATTTACAGTTGTACGTTATGGCAATATCTATACTTCCAGGCCCTCTTGCGACCGGGTAGATTCGACAGACACATATTAATTGATCTGCCAACTTTGGAAGAACGCAAAGAGATATTTGAGCAGCACCTCAAAGCAATCCGCCTTCAAAGTCCGCCCAACAGCTACTCGGCCCGACTGGCACAGTTGACTCCACGTTTCAGTGGTAAATTTTTACTTGTACTCTTTGTTCTGAAAGCCAATTATCATATTGCTTGATTGAAGAATGGACTGTAAGCGTAATTCGTAGTGATATTTCTGCAGGGGCCAGATAATCTTTTTTGTTGTTGGTAACTGATCCCCTTTGTATTCAAATGTCAAATGAATGATTTATATCCGTTTGTCGATATAGGTGCCGATATAGCAAATGTCTGCAACGAGGCTGCGTTGCATGCCGCGCGCAACAAAGAGACTAAAGTTGACATGCATAACTTGAGCTATGCCGTTGAACGAGTAGTGGGAGGCAAGTGAAACATCGACACGATAAGGATATTTCATTTTTTTAAAATAAAATTAGCACTTCAAGAAACTGACCTGGACTTCATTTTTGTCTTTCATCACCGTAAGGAACCGAAAAGAGGACACAGGTCATGTCCCTTGAAGAGAGGAGAGTGGTCGCCTATCACGAATCTGGTCACGCCTTGGTCGCCTGGTTACTTCAGCACACTGATGCCTTACTCAAGGTTGGAGTCAATAATTTTTGAAAGAAACTGATTGCAAAAAAAAAATTATACGACATGCCGCTTTTCAAATAAAGTGATCTTTCAAATAATGGATTCTTTTTTAATCGGATGCATACAAACCAATGTGTAATCCCTTTTCTTCTGTATATATATAGATATCAATTGTGCCAAGAACTTCAAGAGTGTTGGGTTTCGCTCAGTACGTTCCCACAGACCAGAAACTTTATAGTCAAGAGCAGGTAAAATTGTAAACATGGCGTTTGGAAAGGTTTTTAACTTACCAAAATAACCTCTAATGCTATAGTCTCTCCACAGCTGTTCGATCGGATGTGTATGGCTCTGGGCGGACGAGTTGCCGAATCCCTTCAATTTAATCGAGTCACAACAGGTGAATCTCCTTTTAAGAATTGCTAAAACTGCCTAAGATGTACACATTGTATATTTTGTTACAGCAATTTTTGTTTTCATTTGGACAGGCGCTGAAGATGACTTGAAGAGAGTAACCCGTATGGCCTACGACCAGGTTCAAAAGTTTGGCATGAGCAGTCTGGTGGGAAACGTCTCCTTTGACCTCAACGAAGACAGCGCGTTCGGAAAGAAACCATTCAGCAAGAAATTGTCTGCTCTGATGGACGAGGTTAGTTTGCTAAAATCTGAATCTCTCAACATTTATTTGCTAGTCGAATGATTGTTTTGCGAATTAAAATTTTACAATTCGCTTCATTTGTGTGTTTAAAGGAATCCAGACGTCTCGTCGGAAAATCCTACAGACATACTGAAGCAGTGTTGAAGGCTAATCTCGACAAATTGGCACTGGTAAATTGAAGACTTGAGCATTTTGGGTTAAATATGCTACGTATCCCCAATTAATATTGGGATACATATACACTTCAGATGTAAACACAAACAATTTACGCTGCAGATTGCGGAAACGCTGCTCAAAAAAGAAAGTCTGAGCTACGAAGATGTGGAGGGTCTGATTGGACCACCGCCGCACGGCAAAAAGCAACTTATAGCACCTATAGAGATGTTTCCGTTTCCGGATGAGCCGCCAAGTCAATCTGGGGAAAATCCAGAGAACGGCGAACCCTCCCAACAGCCCACATAGTATTGAAGTAAGTAGGTTCCCAGTAAAGCACTACTACGGACAAGTAGCCATACTGAAGTTCATACAAAAATTTACAACGTCCAGCCCCTCATAGCCGCTGGATCAGTTCAGGCTTGGGGTTGATCGGATACCTCCTCTTCATTAGGAAGGGGGAAAAAATTATATCCGATCAGTTGGATTGTTTGATTTTCCTAAATATTTCTTTGAAAATGTTTTTAAATTCAAAGCTATATTAAACATGAGCTATTTAAATATGGATGTCGGTTGTCTTTTTGTATACCATTTCGTATTACCATTTGTATTTTGCCACGAAAGTAACCCCATTGTAATTTTTATAACAGCGATTAAACACCGAACAATGCAAATACAAACTAGAAATTCAGAAAGCGAAGAGGAAGAATTCTAAATTGCAAGTTGTATATAAATTATGTTTAATAAAAAAATAAATATTTAATAAATTAAATTATACCTTCATGATTCAATCGTGGTGTATGAGCCACCTTTCTAATTTGACAATAAGCAAAAGCATCGTGCATCTGAAACTGACTGACTTTCAATTTCAATTACAATATGGGACCTATGGCGGGGTCAATGTTAATTTTTTTTTTTTTTTTAATTCACTGAAGTGACGGATCACAACAGAAAGATTCTGTACCCCTCTCAGAGCTTAGGCCCTATGTGAGAGGCACATTTTCACCAGTACCCCGAGCCAAAGCCCGCGTCGGGAATCGAACCCGGGACCGCCGAACCGCAGTCCGTCATAAACCAACTGCGCCACGACGGGTCGTGGCGCAGGTCAAGTAATGTTACTTGAACTTTCTTCCCACGCCACTGGTGGCGATTGGTGGCGCCTCACGGGGATGCGCACGTCGAATGTGAACGTTCAGATTTCCCTTCTGCGTGAAACCCTGCAGGCAATATGGACAGTGATGCGACGCGGTCTCCATGGAATGAGTTTTTAGGTGAATTTTTAGCGCATTAGTCTGGTTAAACGATTTTTCACACACAGTGCACTGAAAGGAGAGTGTATAAAAATATTTAGACAGGAAAAACATAATTGTTGACAAATATATTGCTTTACGCTGCCAATGATCGAGGGAGAATCGATGATAGTTTCCTTCTCACCTTGAATGGTCGCTCGCCACTGTGAATCAGCAAGTGACGACTCAACAGAGATTGTTTGGAGAATGACCGGTTGCACGTGGCACAAACGTGACCATCCTGTTTTGCACTTGCCCCGCCGATGGTCGTCTCGTCGTCACCGTATATGCCGGCGTCGTCGTCTGGGTTCATAGTCACCATGCTGTCAGGCGACAGCACGCTGGTCACCAGCTCGCCCGATTCTGTGATGTTAATGCTCACTTCGGTGGAGCGCAGCTCTTGTCCAATGAGGCCGTTGTCGCCGACCGCTTCCATGCCCTGCTCCATTCGCCCTAAGTCAATGTCCATCGTGTTCATGGGCTCCACACTGATCATGGATTCACAGACATCGCCGCCACCCATCCCCTCCGCCATCTCCAATGTTACAAGCGAGCCAGCACTCAAATCGATGTTGTCTAACATGATTCCCGGGGTGAGAATATTGCTGGGATTGATTGTGAGACTAAGGTGACCATGCCGCTGCAGTTGCTGCAGCAGGCTGGCGTCAATCTGGAAGGTGCGCGTGGCCATTGTGTCCAGGCCAGGAAAGGTCATGCCCAACTGCACGCCGGTACCTAAGTCCGACAGCTGTACGAACTGCTGTTGTTGCGGCTGTTCGTTGCCCAACGGTGACTGCAGAAGCGAGTCGTCCATTTGCTGCGAATCCAGCGCGTGGCTCTCGTCGTCGCACTCTTGCACCGACGGCAGGGTGTTCTCTGTGAACGTCGCCACAGCGGAATGGGTAAACTGCGGCTCTAAGGGAGAAAACGACTGCTGCAGGGGAGGTTGTGGCTGCTGCTGCTCATGCTGACGATCCTGGCCGTTTATCCGCACGTTGCCGGCCAAGGTGGTTGGGCGACGGCGTTTGGGTAGCGACGGCTTGGTGTGAGATGAGCGGATGTGAGAGGCGCGATGACCAGAAGTACGAAAACGGAGTTCACACTTTGGGCACTGGAACGGTTTTGAGCCCGTGTGAAGTCTATTGAAAGAGGAATTATAAAGTTGAATTAGATGGTTAATGACGCAATTACAGTAGAGCTGAATTGTTTAAACTGGCAAATTATTGAATTACCTCATGTGGACCTTTAGACTTCCTTTGGTGGCAAACAGCTGAAATATGAATGGGAGGGTAGTTTATGAGTGACTTTCAAAATGGAAAAGCATATTAATTGAACAGAAAGATTGAAATGAGAAAAGTATAATTTTAATTTTCATTAATAAAATTGGTGGCAAATAAATAAGACAGGCCATGGAATGAAACATGCATACTCGTAGCAACAAGCTGAAAAATAAAGGTTCAGTTTCCTTACGTGATTGCAAACGTGACAATTGAAGCACTTGAACGACGTGTGTGTTTTGAGATGACTGTCCAGGGTAGACTAGTAAAATTATTTAACAATTTTCCATAAAATAATCGTTGAGTTACAAGATAAAACAAAAACAGAAAATTCATTAAAAACATTCATTACCTTTACTGTAAATTGCTTATGGCAAAGTTCACAGCTGAAGGGTTTCTCGCCCGTATGTATCCTCAAGTGTCTCACGAGATCAGAGTGCTTTTTAAAACTGAAAATAATAATCAAACCGTAGACTTGAGACTCGAGTGTGCCGGTAACAAAGAAATGTCAACCACTTTTTGCTCAACAAGCTTAAAGATACAACCGATCATACCTCTTAGTGCACATCTCGCATTGATGGGCGTGACGAGCCGACGTATCCACAGCTCTCTGAGCATCCCTGTCCTATTGCAGTAGGCAAAAGTTGAGTATTGGTTGCCCAATGACACAAAATAGAAATCAGCAGCAAAATATACAAGAACAGAAGGAAAACTAACTTTAATTTCACTGATGCGGTCCTTCTCCACGGCAGAGGCGATTAGGATCTTCTCTGAAACGGTAGCGCACTGCTCGGGCGTCTGGAAGGAAAAGAGAAGCTAGGTGGAGCACAATACTTCAACGACCAATAAGCTTAACGTTAGCAGGAACAAATTAAAGACTCACTTGTTTGGATAGCTGCACAGTCTGTGCCTCCGAAAAGAGGAGCACTGGATTGCGCGGTTTACGCGGCGATTGTTCGGCGCCGGACGACTTTTCCGGAGATGTTGGCGCCACGTTGCGAAAGTGAGTCTTGGTGTGTCGTCGACATTCGATTGAGGTGCGAAACATTTCGCCACATTCCGAGCACTTGAAGGGCCTGAGCGAGACATTTAGGAATAATCAATCAATTAACTCAATTTATTTTTATTTCTAAGAAATTTTTCGGCGCCAAAGGATAGGAAAAATTTCCTGATCTACTGTAGATTCGGCGCAGTCAGATCTAGATTTGTCTCTTTTTAAATAATGTTTCAGAGAGCGAGAGAGGTACTCGCCTTCTACTTGAATGAATGAGAAAATGCCGGGTGAGCGATCCATTTGTTGTGAAAGAAGAAGCGCAAACGGTACATTTGAAATCCTGCCAAAAAAATGTAAAAACAAGTTAAAGAGAGCATTTTCTATAAAAAATGCAATTTCAAGGAATACTAGCGTATTTGTCACTCACTTTAATCCCGCTATGAATTTTCTGGTGAGACTTGAGAACGCCAGCCGAAACAAACATTCTGTTGCACTCGGTACACTTGAAGGGCCTTTTGAGCAAACAAATAAAAAGCAAACGTTTTAGGACATAAAACATAAAGATAAATGTTTTAGCGGCATAATCCAAAATGTACAGTGCAGTTACGTTACAGTACGAGTACTTCATTAACAGGGATACGACAATCGTTCATTATTTTCATTAAGTAGCACAATTAACATATATTTCACATCTTTTTAATTTATGTTCTTTAAATGATGGGTCCTAAACACGAAACAGCAAAAAACTCAACTTACTTCTCACCCGTGTGTGACCGCAGATGCTGCTTGAGGTGACTCGACTTTTATTTCCCAGCCCCCAAGGAGATAAAAATAACAAAAAACGAAAGAATAATTAATTGCCGAAAATTTATGAAAAACTATTTCATGATTCCAATCTGCAGAACCAGCTTTTGACACCTTTTTAAATCTTTTGAGGCAATAGCTGCAAGAGTAGGGGCGTCGTTGTGCTTTGCCGCTGGGGGACGACTCTGCCCCGGGCTCGTTTTCCCTTTCGCTGCTCCCGCCACCACCACCGTCGTTGTTGTCAATACCATCGTCAAGGCCGTCGTCTATATCATCGGCGGCATCATCAACGCAATCATCAAATTCATCGTCGACACACTGTCCGGCATCATCCTAGAAGCAACAAAAAAGTAATTTATTGCAAATTTCACTTTCATTGGTGTGAGCAAATAAGTAACCTGCTTCAGTTTGCAGCGACTCACCTGCTCGTCCGTTTGGGTCTCGCAGCTCTCCTGCGTTGGCGGCAAAAGGATGTTGGCAATGTTGGTGCTGACCAATTCGCCATTGACGCCAGTCACCAGCGTCTCACCCAAACCGGAAATGTCAAGTGTGTTGTGCAACTGGTCACCCTGTAGATCCAAAAAAAAATGTAGTTTTCTTCTATTACTGCCATGCTCTTAAATAAATAAATGGAAAATTAAATATTTCGGAATGACACAAGGTGGCTCAATAGGATTATGGTTATACCTGGATAGTAAATTGTCCAGCGGTAAATTGCTCAAAGGTCGCCTGCGCAACGTTGGAATTGTCAAATGTGAAAGTAGGCTGGAGCTGGATAGTTTTTTGGCCATTGACGTCCGTCTCGACGCAGTCGTACACCTGGTGACCAATGCTATGCTGAAATTGGCGCAGACACTCTTGGGCAAGGGGCTCGCTGAGGGTCAGCGTGGACGTGGGCATAGACATGGTGACGGTGGTCGCTGCACCAGGCGGCTCCTCCTCCAGATCATCCACCTCCACCCCCTCGTTTAACGCTTGGCCGGCTTGAACCAGCTCGCTAGCGTCGGCGTTCATCTTGTCGGCGTTGCGGGCGGCCGCCTGCTCAGCCAGCTCTTGCCGGTGTGTCTTCATGTGTTTCTTGCAGTTGACGCTCGTCTTGAAAGTCTTTTGGCAGTAGGGGCACATGAAGGGCCGCATCTAAACAAACATCATAAGCAAGTGACACACGCCCCTCAATTTCCACAAAAACATACAACTATGACTCTGACTAACCTCGCTGTGGGTGGACATGTGGCGCTTGAGACTGCCGTTGGTTGTGAAGGTTCCCTGACAGATCGAACAGTTGACTTTAACGCCCAGGTGCGTCGTACGCATGTGCGCCGTGAGTACTCCGCCCGAAACGAATCTAATTAAGCATAAATTTACAAACTATAGAAAAATAACTATTCGCCAGCTATCGCGCATTTTAAACTCGAATACTCAATGCGAATACGAATAACTCGAATAATCACAAAGAAAAAATTAAAAACGGTCAAAAACTAACCGTCGTTGACAAAGACTGCAAGGGTACGGTCTCTCACCGGTGTGAGAACGAAGATGTTGCTTCAGGTGACTAGACTAATTTTTCACAAATGTGGAAAGGAAAAATAAAAATTACTGAAATTAGTGCATATTTGTAGACTGAGTAGTGCAGCGCCACCATTTCGGAAGTGTACTTACTGCAACCAGTTAAAATAGTTCTATTGACAAAGCAATATTGTACAAAAAATTTGGTAAAAATCCAACACAAAAAGAAAAAGAGCAAAATAAAACCCCGCGTACCTTTTTAAATTTGCGTGCACACTGCACGCATTCAAAACGACGAAAACTGCCACTCGAACCAGACATGGAGCCACCCAAGCCCGCTTCGACCCCCTCTGTGCGCGGTGCCGACGGCATGTAGCCGGTGCCAGTGATAAGGATGGGCTCCTCCAGCTGGACGTTGGACAGAGCGTCCACCTTCTTGTGGTCCTGGTCAGCTGGCCGCCGCGCCCGACGGGACCCCGCCGTCGGCATGCCTGTCGTTCGGCGAGCTTTGGTGCCGTGGCTGCTCTTGAAGTGCGACATGGCGTGGTTCTTGCGGTGGCCCGACGTTCGAAACTGGCGTTCGCAGTAATGGCACTTGAAAGGTCTGGCACCTGGACACATGGGAGTTTCTTTTTGACCAACTTTTTAATGTAATTTCAAGACAAAATCGTGGTGATGTGCAATACGCTGCCAACTTGCACGCAAAATTATTTTTTAGGCGCAAAAAAAATGCTAGATAGGTAGCACCATTTTTGTAGTATAATTAAGCCAGTCTAGAATTTGACTAGCTTCGAGCAACCAGTGGCGACTATTAAAATCCAGTGTCAAAAACGATGGTCACCTAAATATCACAAGCTAAAATGTCAACAGCTTCCAACTCCAATAAATTTGAAATTTCCATCTCAAAAGTACGACTCGTCGTGGCCCAGTCGGTATTGCGACTGACTGCGGCTCGGCGGTCCAAGGTTCGATAATTTCGATCCCGTGGTATTGGTGAAAATATGCCCCTCGCATAGTGCCTAAAGCACCAAAAGGGTAAAGAAACGCCTATAGTGCAGAGACTACAGTGAAGGGAAATAATCTTTGGCGCAGTCTAATCGAGAAGAGAAAGGGGATTTCAATCTTACCTGAATGAAGTCTATTGTGAACGTTAAGGCTCCCTTGGGTAGAAAAAAATTTGTTGCACACCTAATGTAGATCAAAACCACGACTAATTTAACAAATGAGTCATAAACAAGTAACGATTTAAAAAATGTACGACTAGTCGTAGCCCAGTTGGTTTAGCGACTGACTGTGGTTCGGCGGTCCCGGGTTCGATTCCCGGCGCGGACTCTCGAAAATTTCGATCCCGGGGTACTGGTCGTTCCCCTCGCATAGTGCCTAAGCACCATGAGGGGACGTAACGCCTGTAGTGCGGTTGACTACAATTGATTGAGATTTAAAAAAAAAAAAGAATTCAAAACATTTCTTGTTACCGAGCATCCAAATTCCTTGATCCCACTGTGAGTACGCAAATGAGCGGTGAGAGTGCTTTTAACTGGGACGAAAAGAGCGAAATTGAAATATTTATTCCAACAGGTCCAAAGAGAATTCAATAATTTCGATTATTGAAAATAAAAGTTACCTGTAAACGAGCGAAAGCAGTCCTTGCACTGAAGAAAGAAAAGTATTAAAATATAATACATGGCAATATTGCTCGACTGACAACGATAAAATTTTGTTGGGATTTATGGTGTCAACCATTTACTTGCTTCCTCCACATTGTAATGCTGCAGGAAGTCATATTTGATAGGTAAAATTTATTGTGCAAGTTTACCTTGAAGGGTTTCTCATGAGTGTGCGTACGTATATGCCTGACTAGATCACTTGGTTTCTTTCGAGATAGGGTATTGGTAAAAAGGAGAAAAGTAAGAGAAGTTCGATTATTTCAAGGTGAACGAAACTAAAAGTCGAAAAAGAGTGAAAGAGTCCCAACGTTACCTTGAAGACTTTGGAACAGTAGAGACAGTGTCGCCAGCGAACACCGTTTACTTTGTGATACAGGAAGCGGCTTTTGGCGCCGCTCTCGCAGTCCTTGGTCGCGCCAGTGGCCGCTGCTGAGGTGCCCGGCTCGATATCCATCTCCAGCCCCTTGGCGGTGCCAGTTCCGTCGCCATTGCGGGACGCCACGCGCTCGGATGGCAGGCCACTGTTTTGCAGCGCTTGCTGGAGAATGTCAGACGAACAGTGTAGCTGCCAGAACCATTGGACGAAACAAAAAGAATAAGTCATGACATGGGTTTTCAATCCCATTTTAAAATTGAATACCTCGTCAATATTTTTCGAACAATCCCCTCCTCCCTCCCCTAAATCGCGAAATGGGCGTGTACATACATTTACATGAGTGTCAAGATGCTCGGTAGATCCGTCTTCCTTTCCCACCAGATCAGCGACGTTGACCTGCTCGGACAAATCCATTAGCTGCTTGATGACGTATTTCACCGCGCTCTGGTTCCCTTCCTGTTCGGCTTTATCAGATTTTACCACCTGATTTAAATGGAATGACCACAAAAGACACCGTTGAAACCTCTTGGCAGAGTGCCCAGGGCGCAGCAAAAAACAACCCTCCAGTTGTTAAATCCAAAGTGGCAGAGTGTTAACTCAATTCCCTAGTACCGCGTGACTTAAGCTATGAATAATCTAGCAGCAGAAGTAGCAGCAAACAAAATTTAATTAGACACGACTTTTATTCCTGTAACCGACTGTTAAAAGCATTGACTCGACAAGGCAAGAAGCGCTACGAAGACACAAGTGACAATATGACAATTGGAAACAAAATATTAAACTCGATTCGCCAAAACACGGTAGACGGGTGTATGGAAAATAAATTGAAAATGGTTACTCACCTCGCCGTTTTGCGAATGCATACGGCTTATGTGAGCATTGAGGCTTCCTAACTTCCGGAACACACAAGGGCACTCGTCGCAGTGAAACAGCGCCTGATTGCCTTCCTGTGACAGCACATGGACACGCTGGATGTGCGATCTCAGATTGCCGCGTTGGGAAAAGGAGGCCGAACAAAATTCACAGCGAAAAGGTTTCAAGTTGGTGTGTTTGGCGAGCCGATGGATTTGTAGCGCCCCCTTCTGATTAAACGTCTTGTCACATTGACTACAAGCGTAGGGCCGCTCGCCTGGAATCACAAAACACAAAAGATGTTTATTAACAAAAAAATGTATGAGTATTTCTATGAGCTTTAGATAGGTGGCATATTGTGACATCATGTCTCCGCGAAAAAGATGATTCGCAGGCATGTAACAGAATCGAGCTTGAGCGCAATTTTTTTTTACAATCATGGTAAATGTAAATTTAAAAAAAATCAAATATAATTTGTAATTCCAAAAGTTACAAAGTTAAATGTAACAAAGTTAAATGTAACAATTTTACGATAAATGAGACTGCATGAAAGCAAAAAAGAAATATGCCTGAAATCCCAAACTTGAGTTCCGAACATCTTAGGCTACATCAAATCGAGACTAACCTGTATGGATTCGAGAATGCCGGAGCAGCTGACTAGGCTTTTGAAACTAAAAAAATATTTAAAAGTTAAACATGAATATTTCGGAAGACCTTTGCTGATGCATGAAAATACCAGTTGATTACTGAACGTATTAGTTTTCAGCAATACCTGCTTGCTGCAGTCGGGACAGGCGTGGACGAATGCAGTACGATCGATATTACGTTTATACGTGCGATGGGACAGTGACGCCCTAAACAGGAATTAAAATATCATTATGCATAATTACGGGCGCAAAACATATCTTCTTAGCATCCAATGTCAGTCGCATTACTTCGCATTGTTTTGATAAGTGAAATGTAACAGCCAAAATGGAGATATGGCAAAATGTTATTCAAGTAATCAGTTAAATATATAAATTAAAGAAAAAATATTATCTACTTTATTCGGTAGTGAGCCTTCATGTGTATCCGAAGTTCCGATGCCTTGTTGAACTGTAGATTACATTTCTTGCAGAAGTACAGTTTGGTAGACAACACTTGCTCGCGGTGGCTCTTCATGTGCCTGGTGAGATGCGTCTACACGATGAGCCAATAGGAAAAGCCAAATTATCCAATGGACACACAATTGAGCGGACAATAAAAGATAATTCACGAACCACTATGTTTAATCGAATCTCAGAATCTTAATTTTTGTAAAATAGATGAATTTAAATAATCTGAACTTTCTATGACACATGATTAATTCCTCTTAACTAAACAAAATAAAAACATTCGGGCTATTTTTTATTCAAATGAAATTTTTATTGCTTTCCATAACCAAAAGATTTTTTTTTATTTGAGGCCCTTACTTCTCTCTAGAACATAACCAGGTTGTGACATGTATCATACCTGGGTGGTAAACTCATCGCTGCATTCGGCACAAACCAGGCTCTCCTCCTTCTCGTGCAGCATCATGTGAGATTTCAGGCTGGCTACGCGCTTGAAATGCTTGCCACATGCCGGGCAACTGAGGTCGTCGGGATTATGGATGGCGCGGTGGAGCGTCAAGTTGCTCTCAACATTAAACGATTGCTCGCACTTGTCGCAACGATGAGGCTTATCATCTGCATGCGATCGGAGGTGGCGTTGGAATTGGTTCCATTTATTCAGAACCATATGGCACTGCTCACAATGAAACGGACCCTGAAGAACAGATAATCAGATTAAAGAGGCAGAAATGAAAGGAACAATTGACAAAATATAATTAAAATGTTGGCATGTTAAAGGAACCAACCTTTCCAACTGGCGGCAGTATTTCAGGAAGAGCGTCCGTGGCGTGTTCCCGGGGAATTAGATTTTCCTGCTCTGCGGCCAAATCCTGCAGCTGCAAAATGTCCTGTATGATGATTGGCTCTTCGCCACTCTCCCCGATATTGGCATTCTCCAGCGATGCAAAGCTGGCAGAGATCTGAGCATTCTGCGTCAACATTGCCAGCTGAAATGGTATGGTATGCCTGACATTGTATCAAGATTGCGATTGCACAAAATAACACATGAAATTTGTTGAAATCGTTCAATCAAAGCGATCTAGTTTCAAGAAATAATAATAAAGAAACTACCGACCACATTTCCGAATTTGAACATATCCATCTTAACATTGGCGAAAGACGTGTGCTCACCACCGCACACATTGCTCGTCCAATCAATGACGATACATATTAGCTCACCTGTGCTGCGTCCAGGTACACGGCTCCGTCGGGTCCAGTCGCGATCATGAAACCAGTCGGTATGGTGTTGAGCAGGGCGCTGTCCTTGCCGATGGGTAAATTAATGATGGTATGGCTTTCGCTCATCGACGTCACCGGCTCGCCGGTGATGGTCATAGTGTCATGGTGAACGGTCATGATGCCGTCTGCCACATCCTCCGGAACACTGTCCGTCACATTAATCTCCATAGTGACCTAGCTTCGGAACCTGAAACAAGAGGTGTCATAAAATTTAAAATGAAACCTGAATTAGTGATTGACTCTTGGAACGTTCACTCTGAAAATAAAGAATTGTACTTTGAAACCATTAACGTTTAAACAACACTAGACACACATGGATTCCTGTGAAACGGTGGATCCATGACTGTTCGTTAGATTAAATTACTCTTGGAATAATATTATTATTGCGTTTACGTGCCCAGAATTTGTTTCAATCGTTCACTGTCTAAGCAACAAATAACATTGGGCGAATCATCTCCGACCAATTAGGCATAGTGGCCACGACATGTACACGAACTTGGGAAACTTGATGAATTTCACATAAATTTCAGATCCCATGTTCGCACGCATACAGGTGTTTTGCAGACACACTATACATGCACAGGTGAAAATTCATTCTGGGACAATCAAGTGTTTTTGAACTGACGCGGGAATATCATCTCATGCGAGGTAGGCTCTATGCGTCGACATTGTCATTAATGGAGGCCAGCTCTTTATTTCAACACGGCGGCGAAGCGAGGTTTCACAACGACTACCTCCTAACTCGAAATGTTCCCGAACCAGTGACATTTTTCAAGCACAAAACGAAACTACAATGCGGAATTTTTTTAGTTTAGGCTCCATAACTGTAGTCGTTCATAGTAAACACGGTGAAATTTCGCCGCATGTTTAATTGCCTTGCAATCGCCTGTTCACATGAAACACACAATTCGTATTCAGGTTCAGCGCGCCCAGACTTTGTGTCCTAATTCAATAGTCGCTTGGATCAATTTTCAAGGATGATTTCAGAGATTTGACGCATCCAACGTCAGTCAGGACCAAATCAGCATGTGCGAACACGATATATCAGTCCGCCTCGGCCCAAGAATTTGTGATCCCCGCTTCTCGGGGCAAAAAGGACAGACAAAAAGGCACTACTTACCGCAGGCGATCCGTCCGCTATCCCCCTAAGACCTTTGCTTGTGGTTGATGGTCGGTAAAACGGGCAATAAACTGTACACGATCTCTAGTCTATTTGTGCACCGTGTTTATTGGTGGAAATGCATTTTCCTTGTCAATATTTGCAGTATTTCGTTAACAAAATTCTCAAAATGGCGGACGTACTAGGGGGCTGACAACAGTGACAAAATGTAAGAAATTAGAGAATCAATTTGGTTGTTTCTCGAATTTTATTTCCACAAAATCATCGGCCTTTACTACAATTTCAGAAGATAATTTGTCAGTCACTTTTTCTTGCAATATAAATATTTAAAACGATTTTCCCCAAAAAGTGGCAAAATATAAAAGATTGTTGACCCCCTTCCATGTTCTAGTCAAACCACCCAAGGGGTCCGACAAATCAATTAGTTAGCAAGGTGCCGCCCCTATCCCAACCAATATAGATTTCCCCGCGAATTTTAAATGTTAAAATTACAATAAATATTTTCTCATTTTAGATATTCACATAATATAAATTAAAGTCGAAACCGATGGAATAAATATAAATGTAAAAGGTGTAACGCTGGACACGATGACCAATAGCCGATTTTCTTTGTCATCGTGTCCAGCGTTACACCTTTTACATTTAGATATTCACCTTTAGAACTAGTAGTCATTTATGATACTTTGTCATTCATAAATCCACAAAAAAAAGCGACAATTTGACGTTCTCAGACCTAAGTTAAAAATTATTATCCAAACGACAAATTGGTACAATTTAAGGGTACAAAACCCCAGATTTTATTTTGAAATCGACAATCACGCGGGGCTATAGAACATTTTAAATTCACGTGTTCGTCAATTTTTAAAAGAAAAGAGCATGTACACACACACAAGTCAAATAAATATAAATGTAGCAGAAATTGCTTAAAATCAACGTCGGCGTAGCTTCTCCATACATTTGAAATTGGAACTTTATTTCAATTTGCAATGCTTAAATGGAATGTTGATCATACATGCTTACGAATAACACAATCGGGCAATATGAGTTTAAAAAAAATATTTGTACTAATCAGAGATGGGAATAAAATCATTTTAATGTTTAACTCGTCTCGTCGTCGACTCGTCGTAGCCCAGTTGCTATTGCGACTGACTGGCTCAGCGGTCCCGGGTTCCATTCCCGGAGCGGGCTCTCAATTATTCGATCCCGGGGTACTGGTGAAAATGAGCCCCTCATAGTGCCTAAGCACCAAGAGGGGTACAGAAAAAGCCTGTTGTGATATTGCACTACAGTTAATTTAAAAAATAATTTTTAAGGACTAAAGTTTTTCTTTTAATAAATGCCCCTTGGGCTTGTGATAATTAAGGTATTGCAGAAAGGTACAATAAAGTACATTAGTCACTACTGCGCTATTTAAACGTCTATCATTATCCTAAAAATGAACTGATAACTATTTTTCAGATACCAGCAACATGCTGCGATTTATTGCCTTTTTTAAATACAGGATATACTGTACTTGATTCAGCTATTGTATTAAGCATGGTCGCACAATTTTATAAGTTTACACTTTGCACACATGCTGAGCCCTGCCCGGTATGTGCTACTAAAAGATAACAGTGCAAATTTATTTTAGTTACAAACTCAGTTGATGGTAAAATAAACAAATTCCCTATATTGGACATATATTGAATTGAAATCAAATTTGTCGAGGAAATTAACAAGTTTGGAGGAACTAGGGAACTCGATCACACAAATCTAGATACTAGTAAATTTTGGCATACTTTTTTAATAGAGTCGACTGACTAAACAACTCTTTTCGAACGATCGACTATAAACGCTAAGATACAGCTTGTCGACAGATCAAGATTCAATGCACAATACACGATCTCCACGTCAAAGTAATCCAAGCAACTTGAAAATTTGTTGGCAGACATTGACAGTACAGTGGAGCCATGAAACAGTCGAGATCAAAATCTCACCAAGTGACATAAAATTCGTTGGTAAATTGGATGAATATTAAGTACTTGTTTCGTTTCTTTTTCCAGGCGGTAGAACCATCTCAGAGATGATGCGAGTTTAGTCAGATTAAAGAGAATCTAGGTGTGGCTGATAAGGTGTCGCGTGAGACTTCCGTTGGTAGAAAAGTCGGCATCGCAGATGTCACAGCTAAATCGAACGCCTTCGTGAGTTAGCGCGTGAGCCTGTAAGAAAATTCGATGGACCATGACTATGGCATAGATGACTAGCTTGATTTTTTGTACACTGCATTTTGTCTGGCTCACTGTCTCTTAAACAGTATGTTTGCACAAACAAATGTTTACGATTTTGAAAAATTACTCGACTGTTCAAACTGCAACTAACATAACTTTCAAAACAAAAAGGTTACGTACTCTCAATCCACCGCTGGTTCCAAAACATCTATATCGAAGAAAAAAAATTGCAATTTGATATTTTAAATCAATTTTTACATAAAATGATATATTTGCCGATTTCTTATCTGAACTTAAATATTTGATTAGACAACTTTCGACTGACTTTGGACACTGGTCGCACGTAAAGGATTTGACTCCCGTGTGAATCCATTCATGGTCCTTAAGGTGACAGGCGCGCTTGAAAAAATTTCATAAAACGAGAAAACACAATTGAAACGAAATAATAAAATATCACTGGAACGAGTTAAGAGATCAGACATGTTGTAACAAAAAATCATCGAATGTCTGTCTACCTTGAATTTTCGATCACAGTGATCGCACTTCCACGGCTTTTCTTCCTCAGGAGGCGGCGGGGGTGGCAAGAGGGCGGCGGCGGCAGCCTCCACGGCGGCCGCAGTGGCCTTCTGGGCGGGAGTTTCGGCACTTGTGCCCAGCGTGGGGATTCCCTGTGAAAATGCAGCCCGGATGTCAGCCAACAGGAGCGCCTTCTCCTTCTGGCGCCGCTCCACCTTGGCTGCGGCCAGCGCTGCGTAGTCGATGACCGGCTTGCAACGGGGCACCGGTCGGCGGCGACGCCGCCGCTTCTTTTTCTTGGGCTCGTGCACCACCAAATGCTTCTTAAGACGGTTCGACGTTCGGAAGCTAAAGAAATGGGGGAAAACATTGTATTATTACACATTATTTTAAAATGTGTTTGTTCCCTAGTGATATTGCCTTCAAGCATATTTGCAAGCATTTAATTATTTTATTACCTCTTGCTACAAGTCGTGCAGGAATAGGGCCGCTCTCCCGTATGCACCTGCAAAGCAGAGTCAAATCAAATTAATCGTACCAGCAATGAGCGATGCGACAAAACATCCAATTTCTATATTTTTACCCATTACATTTAATTTAAAGAGAAACAAATGAAAAACTTGCCATAACGTGAACTTTGAGGCTGCACTGGGTGCCGAACATCTTGTTACATACCTGCCCATAAGGAACGACAATCAAAATTAGCTTGGAGAAAAATAGAGTCCGCGTTTTCTAATAGAATAAACTGAGTTGGTCCCACACATACGTGACAGCTGAACTCTCGAATTCCAGAGTGCACCCGAGCGTGGGCCTTAAGCGAACTTTTGACGGTGAATGCGCGAAAACATTCTTTACACTGAAATGAAAGCGAGTTTAATCACATTATTTTGGAGCATTCTGGTCTGATGTTGACTAAATAACCTGAAATATTAAACGAAAATATTTCTACCTTAAACGGCCGTTCGTGTGTGTGCACTCTCATGTGCACCTTGAGGTCGCTCGAGCGTTTGAATTCCTAGCAATCGAATAAATAAAATTTCATAATTTATCTTCAAAACAATATGACGATATTACAACTTGACAATATAGTAGCCAGTCTTTTCGTCACCCAACGCTACGTTGTTTTATCGCAGAAATTTGGATGTCTCTCGCGTCCGCAGATTGTCAAGACTAGTGGTGTAATAAAACACTAAGCTTAATTTGTGCAAGAAAAGGAAGGCGCGCTGATTGAACACAAATATTTTTCAGATTCTTCCATTTTGAGCGCATATACTTTTTGAAAATTCAGGGAAAGTGACCCCATTTAAGCGTTGATTTTAAAATATATATTCATTCCAGCAAAACAAAAGAAGGAATCACATTTAGCTCAAATGTCTATTTAAGTGTTGCGTTTAATGGTAAAAATTAAAAAATATTCACGTACTTTGGTGCAGTGAACGCACTGGTGCCAGCGCACGTTGCCGACTTTGCGCATCAGACAATGCTTCTTGGCGCCCGTCGTCCTGTCCACATAGACCATTGTCGAATGCGTGACCTTCATGACCTTTGGTTTGGGTGGCGGCGGTGCCACCGGCGCCGTCGTTGTGATGGACACGGAACCCTCCAAGGCCGCCTCACCGTCCACCTCATCCATGGCCAAGCCACTGTTTTGAAGAGCCTGCTGTAGGATGTCGGTCGTGTTTGCCTAAGAGCAAAGAAAAATTTTAATTCGGAAAGCGTGGCAACATTGTGAGACCAGTGCTTCGTCTAACTCGTTCCAGAAATGAAATACAAGTTTAGAATTTACAAGATGATTTACAATATGAACCTGCGCTTGCGGGACACTCTCCTCAATTCCTTCCTGGTCGCCAACGTTGATTGTGGCCGACAGGTCCAACAGTTGCTCGATGACATCGGTTACCTCGGGCTTGTCGGGGTCGTCCGTGCTGGCTTTAGTCTGACTGTTGTCCGCATCTGTAGGATTTGGCTCGGTCTCGGATTCTTCGCCTTCGACGACCATCTAAAAACGAGGAAAATGCACCTTTTGAGATATTAAACTTAAAACGATCAAGTGAACATATATGCCCGGGTCCTATTTCGTAACCATCGTAAGCATCTTCTTGTCGGCGCACATGTTCATCGTGGGGTACCCACCTCCACTTCCACCTCTTCCGAATGAGTCCTGCTCATGTGCGCGTTGAGGCTGCCTAGCTTTCGGAAAACGCAAGAACATAAATGGCATGAGTAGACCACCGACTTGTCGCCTTTCTTGATCATCGGGTGAACTCGCAATATGTGGGTGCGGACGTTGCCACGTTGAGTGAAGTCGGCTGGACACAGCGGGCAACGGAACGGTCTGCACGAACAAAGTAGGAGATTATAAAACAGTGTAACAGAATTTTTGCACAATAGTTGCGGTGGTGTTTGTCCTACCTCTCGCCACTATGCTTATTCATGTGAAGTCGCAAAGTGCTACTTTGAGAAAAAGACTTCTCACAAATTTCGCAGGTAAACGGCTTCAATCCCGTATGAACTCGGGCATGACGATCTAACTGCGACGGTTTCTGTTAAGAAAATGAGAAAAAACCGTAATCTCTTTATTATTGAAAATAAACTCTAACATTAACACAATTTTAAGTATATCAATTTTAAATTACCTTAAATTGCATATCGCAGTCTTTGCATTTGTGTGCAAACGTCGATCTATCGACGTTCCGTCTGTACGAACGATGTTGCAGAGCTGCCCTGATGAGGAAAAAACTTCAGAGTTATTTCTTGCTCTGACCCAGACGATAATAAATTGAAATTTTTAATTTATCATGTGGTATTTTTGCCTAAACTTTTAGTTTGCCGCAAGATATATGTATGTCTCCTTTTCTAGATTTTTTAGGAGGCATTTTTTTCTTTTTGTTGTTTACATTAGTAGTTTTATACTGGAAGGACGCCTTATTGATTGTAAAACTGTGTTACCGCTATATCATTTAAATGCGGCGAGGCCTCGAATAATGCTCTAGCATGGGGAGAGCTCGCGAATATAGTATGGTAGTATGCTCAAATATATTTGTTTAGTCCTCGTTTTGTTATACACTTCATGCTGAAATAAAAAAAGAATTGCTCTCTACATCGTCTTTGGAGACACTTTCTAACAAGTTCGCAGATTATAATTTCTTCCATTCGAACTTTATTGGAATTACAAGGTGTGCAATTTTGAGAACCGAGTTTGCGAGTATACTCACTTGATTTTGTAGTGAGTCCTCATGTGCGATCGATACTCAGGGGCCTTCTTGAATTTGATGTTGCACTGCTCACATATCATGGGTTTGTTGGTGGGGATCGGCACATGCTTCCGGTGACCTCTGGCATGTTTTTCCAGCTGAGCCTATGCCACACCGACAACAATACACATGAGGCTTCTTCCCGTGATAAATATTTAATAGTCAATTAAGATTAATTTTACCAGTCGTACCTGGGTGGCAAACTCGTTCCCACATTCGTTGCACACCAGCGCCTCTTGCTGAGTGTGCTGAAGGAGATGCGACTTGAGGCTAGCCACACGTTTGAATTTTTGACCACAGGAAGGACATGACAGGTCTTCAGGAATATTGTGCGTGGCCTTGTTAGAAGAATGGATGAAATAAGAACAGCAGGAAATGGTCGATCCGAAGGAGCCAGAAAGACAAAAATAAGAATTTATTTGTTAAGAAAATCAAACGAAAAATGATTTCCTATTCGCATGACCGGGACGCAAGTCTATGAGATTATTTTCTTGATTGAATCGTTCGGGTCGGGCAAATAACATTTTTAAAAAATCGAACTGTTGTACCAAATAAGTTGAAAACGTAGTTACAGAAACTTTCGTCACCTTGTGGAGGAACAAGTTACTCTCGACGTTGTAGGACTGATCGCATTGGTCACAACGAAACGGCTTATCGTCTGCATGTGTCCTAACGTGCAAAAAACAATAAAATGATTCGCCATCCATCAACGATTACAAAAAGGGTTATAATGACAGACTGCAGACTAACCTAACGTGACGCTGAAGCTGCTTCCACTTGTCGAAAACCCGCAAACACAGATCGCAGTGAAACGGTCCCTTAAATATTGGAAAAGTGGAATACAGTTTAGATTAGTGCACAGGTGCGTTCATATGTGCACTTCCCACCAGCAAAACCTCATCGCCCCACTGGAAGGCCTTCAGAGGCGTGCAACTAGACATATCCTGCGAGACTATAGC
>JAQGBY010002525.1:0-22662 GCA_034698785.1 Mycogona germanica
AAGTGGGGTTGACTTTCATCTTTTGATTGACCTCTGCAGAGGCCGCGCCTCCTGTCGGTAGCCGTGGGAAGGAATGCGTGTCCTCTGCGTTTTGTTGCATGTGTTGACTTCTACTCGTCGCAAAGTGGTGTTGTTTTTCCTGTGTGTGCTTGTGTGCTTGCTGGTTGAGGGCAGAGTTGCTCTTGTGTTTGTCCCCCTCCCCCCCGTCCCTTTGTCGTACGCCTCCTTGCGAAGCCCGGAGGGGCTGATCACTTTGATTTTTACAGCTGTCGAGATATCGAGACAGTCTGAATCTGAAACGTAAAAAGGGTCACTCTTGAAGTTCCGTCGGTTGCACTGTACAGACGACCTATGAATATAGTTTTTATGTTTCGAAATGTCTCCATTCGACTGCTACATTTGAAAAGGACACTTTGATATTTTTGGAAGGATCTGATGGTGCTTATGTTCTTCTGTAAGATCAGTCTGCGCATCCACTTTTGACGTTCAACGACTCGTTATCTAAAGTGTAGCTACCATACTCAGTGACCGCCTGCGGCGATTCTGACTGGATAACGTACAGTGTGACTGGACACACTGTACATTATCCGGGCAGGCAACGTACAGGGGACCCCTTACCGAGCGCCCATTATCCTGGAATGTCCACCGAAACAGACTGGGGCATGAAACCCGCCCAATTTTCCCACTCCGTTTATCCCCCCCCACCCCCTTACACGGACCTCTCACAGCAGCATGTCTGGTCAGTTACAACTTGCGGCCACTGGCTGGGCTGGGCTGGGCTGCGGTCGCAATTCATAAACTCGACTACACAGTCAACTGTCAAATGTTCTACATAGCAACAACATACTTGCATTCCTGGGAGTCCTATTTGCATGCAGATTCGTTTGCGCGCGCTGCGTTCTCGAGTTTTAAAGGATTATATTGCGGGTCATTGATTCCTAAAATGCGCAAGTGGCGTTCGGGGGGTGGGGGTGGGGGGCATACGAAGTCTCCTTTTTATTTGAATAAATGTGTATTTTTTTATTGCCACTCGCAGCTGTGCGTCCATGTATCATTGAAATTGATAATGCCCTGCGCAGGTTTGAAGTGATTGGCGCTGATTTTGTAACGATGAATCCTGGCTTTTCGTTCGTGAAAGTCTCTTCCGTCCATTCTGCCAAATACTCTCATGACTGGAGTTTGTTATTTAATTTCAAGTCCAGAGATGAACAATGATATAACAAAGTCTATTTTCACAAAATAGTTTAGTATTTAAATATGTTGCACTAGCATTTGAAAATAAATCCAATTTTGCGCACCAATTTCATCCCGAATACACTGTAACGTTTCTGGAAGAATGACATCTTTTCTTAATCACTTGCGTCTGGAGTGTTGTAGTGTCTTAAGTCCGGAAGGAAAACCTACTGGTTTTAATAATTCGAAAACTAAGGCTTATATTATTACTGTGTGTTATTTAGCTTCCACATATTTGATTGTAGTCATTTGAAGCAATTGTTGATGGAATTTGGAAATTAAGAATGATCGCAATTTTTTACATTTGCCCATGTTTTAAATTTAAAAAAAGATCCGACTAACTTGTCATATGACTTTGTATGTTGTTGGAATTTTGAAATTTCAGACACTCTTCATTTGTTCTATTTTTCTTCGAAATAGCTTCGTTCAGCTTTATTTCACGTCATTTCTGTACAAAGGAATGCGAAATTGATCAAACAGTCGAGACATGTTTTAAAGGTTCTTGTTGATGGCGTCCAGTTATTCCCCACTGCAAATCTGGTTGTGTTGGCTTTGTTTCGTCTAGTGCAAAACTTTTCCCTAACGACAATGGCGTTGTTAGCCCAACCCGTGTTGCCTTACGGAGTGGGTGTCGTCGATCATTCCCACGACGTCTGTGCATATATGGTTTTTCTAACCGCGCGGTTAATTTTTCGAATCGCATCGATTCTGCAGCGGAAGTCCCGTCCTCCTCCTCTCCCGTTGCATGTTCCCATATTCCTTCCATTTTGTTTGCACGCGACACTTCCGGTTACTGAACATGTATGCGTTCACAAGTGATCCAGCTCCACCTCCCCCTCTTTTCCAGGATCGATCGATGTTCAGTCAACTCGTAGTGAGCATTAACATATAGTCTTTCTCTCCATCCCCCCTCCCTCTCACATGTGCAGATTTATAAATTCTAGGGGTTAAAAATAGGCGGCACGAGCCCGATTTTACATGCAGACCTACATGCCGCTCCGTCCATGGCCACATGGTAGCAGTCCTCCTGGGACCACCGCATCCGCGTCAATCCTGAAATTGTCTTCCTAGGAGATATTAATTTCCTCTTTTTTCTATTTACATTCTGTGCAAGACATTTATTAATTAATTCTCTCTGGTGTTCGTTACAATAATAGTAGTTAGACCATCATATGATTAGTAGTTCTTTATGGTCTATTACTCATTTGGCGTTTTCAGCTCCGCCTAGCGGTGTTTTGGTATTTCTACGATCCTGAATTCCTTGTTGCCCATTTTGCCCAAAATGATAAAGTTTTTCGAAGAAGGTTCTGTTTTTTTCTTCACATGTTTTCAGGAGGATATTTTGATTACCCTAACCGCCCCCTCGTTACTCCCTCGCCGCTCTTTGCCCTTCCCTAATGTCATCTGGCCGGAAACTACAGTTGGAGTCGGGAACTCCGAAATACGGAAATATGAGCCCAGCTTGCAGGGGATGAGATGGGGGTGGGGGATGCACTAGGGGAGAGGGGTAACTAGTGAAAGGCTTCCGAGATAATTAAGAATCGCGGATCCAGTCGAATTTCGACAGTCCGGCTGGTAGAAAAATGAAATAGAAGAATTTTTTTCCAGCATATTGCATAACCGTTGAATATAAAAACGAGAGTTCCTCATCCCCCCCCCTAAGCTCCCCCTGTTTTTTAATACTACAAAACTGCGGTAATAATACGATATGTAGATCTGCAATGTGAGGCGAGATGCTTGGAATTTGCTTCAATTTGTTCTGCTGGGTGATTTGGGCGAGGTGCTTTTTCATTAGGTGGCGCTCAACTCGTCAATCAGCAAATTATTGCAATAACAAACACAATTCAGGAGCGCTGAGAGCGCAACATTTAAGATTGTTTTCCGATCATCGATTGAGTGATCACAACTGCAACATGCTAACTGATTCTCTGGAACGCCATTAGGATCACTAATAACGAGCATGCGCAGATGCCATAATTCTTGTTATGCAATGCTGGATTTTTTTTTAAAATTTTGAATGACAGCATGATATTGCTAAAAAAATGGCGCCTTTGAAACCTGCATAGTGGGTGTTATGTTTGCATAATTGGATCTCGCGTTTTCAACTTGAGAACCAATGAATTTCAATTCGGTGTCTAATCAAATCACGGAAACTCTTGTTAAGTCACAGCTGGGGGTGTCTATTTCCGATTTAACTGCATTTGGCCGGCCTGACAGTGATTGGCCCTTTATCCTCGTGACTTATCAGCCAATCATGTTTTCTTATGCGATCTAAACCGGCTGTCTCATGCAGTTAGGAATCGATAATGGAAACACGAAAGGGGTGATGTGGACTGACTGTGAATGTGATTAGAGTGCTAAGGAGAATTTTTGGAGAGAAAAAAAGATACAGACCGTCGCTGAATTTTTGTTCTCTTCTGTCTCGCACTCGGTTAACCCACATTGAATTGTCGAGTAAGTGTTTTCGCCACATGATTATATATGATGCTGGTTCCCGCCGTTTTCAGGATATGGGTCGACGTAGCGTTACCCCTTCAGGGGTGTTTCTCTGACGTGATGTTTTTGAAACCACGAAGGACGTCGCTCATTTTCAAAGGGTTTCGGTTTCGTGCCATATTCGATCACGCTGTGGTCGCGCGAGGGTCGGCCAACCGTAAACTAGGGAAGAGTCAGTTGCGACCTCCCCTCTTGTTTGTGGGGTGGTGGGGGAGATTCTGTAAATGCTTGTGGCAACCAATTTGAATTTGAGTAGATATCGGAAGATCCATGTTGGTCTGAAACATGTGACATCACAGGACAGCTGAGTATAAGTTTTCGAAATTTATCAATCGATGTGCTGGACCTACGGCCTCCCGCAAAGATATGTTTTCCCCCCCACCTCACTCAAATGTCTAAGCGGCCACATTGCTTGCAAAACGGTTACCTCACATGTGACCGGCTCCGTACGGCTGACCTCGGTGCCCGGTTTGCCAGTGGTTGGCCGCAATAGCACCGATGATTTATGTGCATCGGTCCTATATAGTTTTCGTTTTGGCTATTCGGTTCGAAAGAGCTGGGGAAAGGCCTAGAAGCATCTATCCCATTTGGTAAAGGTGTGTGCAAAAAGGTATGGCGGATTCGTGCATTTTTGCACATTGTTGATGTCATTGTGTCAAGTGGCCACCACGAATACGTTGGTTCCGCTTCCTGTGGTACCACTGTCGGACCCCAGGGCCAACAAAACTGACTCCACTCTCTACTCCATGCTCCTCGTTGAATTGGCTCCACAGTTTTTTAATGGCCATGTTGAGTAAGGGTAATCTCTAATCCTATTTGTAATGAGGTTTGAGGGATTGGGAGGGGGTTCAGCCGTTCAGACAAATGAAATTAATTCCTGCTGTTTCTCAATCTGTTTTCTTCCTCGATGGTGGCGCCGCCGAGAGCATATTATATCGCGGCCGTTTTGTTTATTACGAATTTTTGACTCCCTTGGCCTTGCCTGTCCTGTGCTGCCAATGCCTTTTCCTTTTTCGAGTTCTGTGTTCACAGTTGACGGGTAACAGAATCAGGAAAGCTGGCGCCATGACTGTTTTTTTCTATCTCTTCTTCAATTTAATTTTAAACGAACCGGTTCTGAAAACTAAAAAAAAAGGTCAGACCGATTCCCGATTACGTGTGGCGAGTGGAACAAGATTTGGGAAGCAGCGAGAGAAAAAAGATAACAGAAAACAAGTTCGTGGCTTTCTATTAGCTTATTTTTTTTTTTTTTTGGTTTAACTCTTTCCAGTCTCGGTCACATGGTGGTGTGTGTGATGTTCAGTTTTGCAGGTTGAGGTCTTTCGTTTATTTTGTCAATTGGCATGCGGCAAATGGCAAATGGGGTCTCAATTTTTGTACCTGTTTCGCATGAGGAAATATTTTTTCCTGAATGCTGTTCAGTTCATTAGGATCACCTTTTCAACCAATATTACCCGCAATTGCTTTTCCTTTGTGGTTTTGATATTTTAAAAAAGTGCTAACTGATTTTTCCGGTAGGTGACGTCGCAACAACTTGAAGTTGACCTGGCGAAACTGACAGCAACTACCTGGCGACTTTTTCTCTTTTTGAAACACTCACCAATCCGGTCCAAGGAGATCTCTCTACGTTCGCTCCAGCAGCTATTATAGATTTGTGGCGATCTTTTTATCGTTATCATTTTTATGCTGCCAAGGTTTTTTTTACCGCTCCTGTCTGAACAATTTAGCTTGTTGTCGTCGTCCAGCAATAAAAACTCCTCGGTGGTCTTGACTCCGTTTAAAAAGGGGGCCTTGATGATAACGCACCATGCGAGGTAATCCAGTTACGCTCTACAAGAAATTATGTTTTCGTTTCTGACTTCGAGACGTCGCGCTGGTCGTACAAGTTTCTGTACATGCCTATTTACAAACAATTTAATGTCGTTTCTATTTCTTTTGAGTGGCTGTAAGCACCACCGAAAGAGAATCCACCCTATTTCCTCGTACTTCTGTTGTACTCGCGCAACTGATGGGGGATACATTATATTTGAAGCTTTTGTGAATGCCGTCTCCGGAAACATTTTGTTATACGAAAAAGGTTAATCTGTGTTTTCAATGTTTGGGACTATTCTAACGAAATTGTTCTCGGTAATAATCTGCATCCCGACTCATTCGGTGACCGCATAATTTTTGTTTCTGGTTTACATCTAAGTAAGACCACATGCAGAGAGACATTTGTATGCGTGGAATAAGTTTTGAAAAAAATTGGGTAACTTCAAAGAGAAGCGTCTTTGGTATATCGTTCGTACGTGAGACAAATTTGATATTCATGAAATAGAACCGAGGAAAAGTGGTGGAAAATCACTGGTGGTCGAATCCGGCAAACTGTATGTAATGACCAAGATTTAAAAAAATATATTTTTAGTCCCGACTGTTAATTTTCTGCAGATCGTTGGACCTAACCGAAAATATGTTTTGCGTTATTATTTTTTGTGTGCACAATTCTTGACCTGTAAAGTTTGTGGGTGGATTGCGAGTACGAGACGAGGTTTCTGAACCGAAATTTTTTTTGAATTCATTTCCGTGTTTACCCACCTTCACAACCCCAATATCTTTTAAATTAAATGAGTGGGAAAAACTTGGCGCGCGGAGAGAAGTAGAGTGGAGCAAGCAATTAATTTGAAAATAAAGAAACGAGAAAAAAAAAACGAGTGATAGACGCGCTGTGCGGTCACGCCCATCTTTTGGCATCTCCCCCATCGCTCTTGTTTTTGTCGATCCCTTGATCCCGCTGGGGGGTTATATACAGTCACCACACACACACACGTACACACCCTCATCACCCCCAGACATCTTTTTCTCTCCGCGCGCTCGTGCTATTTCTCCAATGAGACGAATTGTATCTCGCGGAGGGTGAGGATGAGGGTGGTGAGCGGAGCGTGTTATATGCGGAGCCGCCGATGGACATATCGCCGATCTCCGGCTGAGCCGACGCCGGGCCAAATGTCTATCTGCCGGTTGAGAGAACACGGTGGCTCCAGGGGTTCCCACCATGCATTGGCAACCCCCACCCCAAATTCATGGCTCAATGCCGGAATCGAACCCCGAACCTCTTTAACATTTCCATTCTCTTGTTTGATTCGGTCTGAGTCGCGCCGATCAGTAGGCGGAATCGACGCAATTCCGGTCTGTGTGTGATCAGCCGCGGATCGTGGGCTGAAATTTGTTTGATCTGCAGAGCGGCTAATCTGTCGAGACTAGGTGGGCTGATTCAGAATTCGCATGTTGAAGTTCTGCAACACGATATTAGGTAGCTTTCTGTTGAAGTCTGGCAAATATTTGTGTTGGGTGCCGTCAGATCGCATCTGACATTTGGTGACGCTGCAGATGAAAGCAGCAGACGAGGGAACTGTCTCCATCACCAGAGTTCAAAAGAATCCGGCCTCTGTCCAGACTTCCTTTACAATTCTAGCCTTTGTGTCTGTTCATGCCCTTGTCCCTCATTATAGGGATCATACGTGTGTGGAAAGGTCTCGAAACGACGTAGCAGAATGAGGAGATGCAGATACTGCTCTCTGGAGGCGAGCGAGCATGTTGCTGCCCCGTGTCGCGAGGCAATCACACAATGGTGCACTGGTCAGACTCTTTGTTTTGTCATCATTAGAAAGTGTCCATCGAGCTCCAGTCGAGTCGATCCTCTTGAGCTCCAGTCGGCTGTGCCTAAATGAGTGCGCCACGATTGGTCTTGCGGCTGTTAGGCCGAGAAAGACGGTAATATTGAACTGCGATGCGTGACATGTGACGTATACAGCTGCCATGGTTGTGTGTGGGTTTGAGCCTGCCGCAGTTTTAATTCGTGCAGATGGCATCTGAGTTTGGAACACGATTCGCTCTCCCACGCACGATCCGGTCGGGGAGGGAAAAGTGTCGGGAATGTGCACGGAATGTCGTCAATGTCATGCGCGGGCATCGCATTTCCAACTAATCGAAAAACAAAACAAGTTTTGAACGACAAGAAAGTGCCCAACTGCGAAAAAACATACTTCAGACGGAAATCTAAAGTATGCCGTTTTAGTGGCATTTTCAAATTTATTGATGTCCGCAGTCGTCGTGATCGGTTCTGCAGTCACCGAGGTATAACATGATGCTCAAGACTGTCGAATATTATCACGAAGCGGTTAATATTTTGGCATATTCAAGGCTGAAAAAATATTTTCATGTATTAATACATGTATTTTCATTTTTACGTTCCACTGACTAATTGAGGGTCCTAGTGCGTGCCGACGCACAAATCTCGCCAGAAGGATAAACGACCATCTCTTTTCCTAAAGCACATACTGGAATTACTAGGATTTGTGCATTCTGCTGATTAAATCGTGGTTTCTTTTAATCGGACTTCTCTCTTAAATTTTCGAGAATCGGGGGATGAAGGAAATGCTCCTCGCTCGATGAGTAAAGCGGAGTTGCATGGTCTTGGAGTTTTACGGGGCCACAAGACTTGAGTGCTAGAAAAATAAAGTTCAGCGAACTCCATGCCTGCAGCACGCGCATCACGTGCCGAGTGGCGACGGAGATTTCACGGCATGTGCCGCCTTACTCCCGTCCCGCGTCTGCTAGCAGCTACCCCCGGGGGGAGGGGGTCATCCAGCCCTGGTCCTCCCCCTCCCCCGTTCTACATATTATTTGCTCGGCGCCGAAATCGCGAAGATTCCTGGGTGGGCGTGCTGGTTTTTCTCAACCACGTTCTGATGATAGCCGGGTCGGTGATTGGTGTGTTCGCCACCAGTGTTCTTCTTTTGGAGAAATGACGTCAGAAGGAAATGGGCGTCTTGAGTGAAATTCCGTCTGGATCAATGAAATGGAAATTGTCTGAATGACAGACACGATGCCTGCATGGCGGTTAAAACAATATGGCGGAAGGGATTGAAGGGAACCAGGTTACCAACTGCATGGGTATTAACCAGGAGGTGTCAGAATTCTGTTAATTAAGAGGTAGGGAAACGAATGTTGTTGTTAACCGCGGTGGGGAAATTCGGTTGGCCATGTCACCACATTGCCAGTGGCTGTCATTACAGTAATATTTCAATCGATGTTGCTGTCCATTAGTTATGTAATAAATAAAGTAAATAGAAAGTAGTATGATCGGTTTTGGTCGCGTCGACACTTACTGTCTTCAATCCTGGTCGATCTTAAATATGATGTAATTGGGTATGTGCTTCATGCAATTTTAAAGGATATCTTACAAATAGTGAAAGGAATTTAATAGAAAGTAGAGAATATTTTCTAATTTCGTTAGACTGCAGACCTTCCAGAGTTACATGTACTTACGTCTAAATAATGTAATTATAATTGCTTCCATGACTTTAGAATTTATTTTGTATGTGTTTTGTTGGATCAGAAGTGCTCTTTGTTTTCGCGCATAGTTTTTTTTGTTCCTCAGTGTCATATTCTTTGGTGTCGGCGCCCTAATGTCGCGAGTCCTTCCCCTCTTATATTTTTTGTGGCCGATATTTTAATAGGTGGGCAAGGCTAATATATGACCGGGGCTCCCGTCGTTAAATGACGAGGAGGGGAGGGCAAGAGAGAGACTTCGGCTCGCGCCCGCCGCAACAACCCCGGACGTTTTTCAATCATGCAGTTTCCCGCCTCTATGGATACGAGATTTTTGTCACCAGCCCAGGAGGACGTCGTGTGTGCGCGTGGCTTGTGTCTAGGAATAGATGACACGCGCCAAATGAAATTGCAAGTGACACCACCCTCCCCCGACCCGCCCACCACCATCCTCCATCATTTTGGTGAACAGTAATCGCTTTGTGTTTCGGTGCGGACGCGCGTCTGCCATAGTCTCTGGCGTGTGTGTGTGTGTGCTGTGGCAGTGTCTGTTCGTGGAGCTTTGCAGGCCGAGAGTTTTCCAATTAAAACTGATTAAGGAACGGACCTATTAACGTGTTGCACCTTCGTGAATCGTGGGTCTGGACCAATTAATGTTCCTTGTCCAGAACGAGACGAAACGCAGCATCACCACACTTTTTTCATTTTTGACCATTCTTTTTTTCTTCTCATCCCTGTCTTTGAAGTTGCTCATCCCTTGTTTCTAAAGTTTTTCTGATATTTTTCTTTTATTGGAGGTTTTTCCTTCCTTTTGTTTCCATATTTTGCCCAGGTTGCTTTCATCTATTCCATCATGTTAGTTATCCATTATTTTGAGGCGTCGTCATTCAACGAGGGCTGGAATACAATAATGTTTAAGCAGCAGAGCACGAACACGGGACAGTGCCGTGGAAAATCGACGACAAGCTGGCGAGGCTCCATAAATACAAATATACAGATTTATCTGTTATCTGGTATAACCCATATTGTGTGAAACGAACATTGAAAGACATCACCCCTTGACCTTCGTCATAATCCAAAAAAAATTAGAAAAAAGTTAAGATTTGGAGGTCGGGTGTATGGTCTCGAATTCTTAATTTTTTTTCTAATTTTTTTGGGTTATGAGTAAGTGAGAAAGGGGGGGATGTCTTTCAATGTATACACAATGTGAACCCAAAATACAGTTTATTATATTTTTATTTAAGGAGCCTCGCCAGCTCGTCGTCGATATTCCACGGCACTGTCCCGTGTTTGTTCTATTATGCTTAACCTCCATCTTCGACTTTTTACATGTTTTTTCGTGTATGGTTATTAATAATATAATACTAAGGCGCTGCCTGTAATAGCCATCACTTGATTCATATGCCGTATTAATTATTATACAAAAATGTGTTCTTTTAAGTTTTTCATTGGATCTTATTTTTTATGATTTATCCTTATGCACATACACTTGATGTATTGTAATTAATTAAGATTTGAAAATATTTATGCACTCCTACATGTACCAGAGATTCCTATGAACATTAAATAATATATTTTTGAGGGGTCGGCTCTGACGACGCAGTTTCGAAAATAAAATAGTTAGTGGCAATCGAGAATATAAATTAAATGTTGCTCTGACCCACCCATAGGTTAGTACCAATCGATCCTCTGATCCACACGGCTGACATGCTCTTCTATATCAGAAGGGAAGTCAAGATTTCATTATAAGACTCTTACTTCGGGTGTTGGCTTGAAATCCACGATGCCTCGACGCACCCGCCGCCTGTCTCGCGACTGGCGACTCGAGGCATTGACAGTGTCGCCGTCTGGCGGCCGTTTATCTTCACGGCCCGCCGATGTCGATCTATCTCTGGAGGATGATGGTAGACGAAGGCTTTCAGTGAGAAAGTCAGCATGTGATGATAAAAGTCAAGGCGCCGTTATAATGATGTCCCTTCCCCACCCCCACCACCACCACTCTTCTCTACCAGTGCATTCATTCGGTTTAATTAATTAAAGGAGAAGATTTGTGACTGCGTGTCGGGATTAAATGACGACGAATGCGTGGTTAATTTGGTGGTACGCTTTGCTGCAGGCAGTTTTTTTATCCTGCCAATTTGTTAGGCCGCGGATCAAGGCCCTTCTTGGCGTTATTATAACGTTCGTGTGTCTTAACAAAATTGGCGTGGTGAATGGATGATCATTGACTCTCTGCGTGGAGTGGGGGGAGTTGGTTACGTCGGGACGGTAACCCGGAAGAAGGGGATTTGATGGGTTTAGAGTGGTGGAGTGGAGGACGAACAACAAATGAGGTTGGAATGGAATTTATTTGGGGAGCAAAGATCATTTGAACTTGAGCCAAAAATTATCATGATGATCAAACTGATGCGAGTTATCTGAAATATTTCTTGAGAAATAGGAATTCGTCAATTTACCTTTTAAGACGGAACAAACCGAAACTCGTTTTTCCATTTCGAGTCGATCAAGTAGTTCCTAAAAGCTTTTTAATTAGTGTACTGGTGATGTGGGCCAAGTTTGGTATGAACAATAATGATGCAATTTCGAAACAGTTCATCAGCATATTAATTTAAAAAATAAAATTACAATGTTTATGGAATGGGGCTGGCTCACTACGGCCGTTACATACACATGTACGTTATGTCGGTAGTGGTCTGGCCTCTCTGACCATCTAGGACGAGCCGTCAGTCCTCTTCCATTTTTTTTATGGAATCCGGCAGCAAGTCTTTCTTGACCGCCGACCGTGCGCGCAGGAGCCATACAAAAGCCCGTTCACATCGTGTTCTTCGGTGCGAAGCTTTTTTCTGCCCTCCGTGCGCCAAATCGTTTACGACGGACGGCTTTTGTGAATCGAAATTTCACTCCCACCCCCCAAACTCACCTCACCCAGCGTGACAAAATCCCGCTAAGCTCCCGAACATTCGCGGAACTCGCGCCACCGTTTCGAAAAAGCATTCTTATTTCGTCTTCTCTCTCTTCTCTCTTCTCGCTCTCTTTGTCCAATGGCGGTCACTCACTTCTGGTCTTTCTGGTCTTTAGTATAACCGTAAACTGCCGTACGTGTCGTGTTGAAATTGCGTCCTCCCCTCCCTCAATGGCTCTCTGGGATATAATAGCGGGGCTCGTTATTGAATGACTGAAAAGGGAAGTTCAGTGAAAAAGAATGTAAAAAAGCGAAATTCGAGAAGACTTGTGATGGTCGTTCCCGCCTCCATCCCACTTTCCCCGCTCTCGGACTGAATTATGATCTCTTCCTTTCGGGCTCCTTCAAAAACCACAAAAGGGGGAATTGGATACAAAATTTAGGCCGACATAGAAAATAAGTAGCGTGACGTTCTAGACGCTCAAGTATGTCGTGTTTTGATCAACCAACCAATCGGTTGATCAAGTAGAGGTTTCCTTACTACAATCGTACCATCGCGATCGACCCGCGCGAAACCTCTAAAATTGTTTCGGGTACCGGGGTGCACCATCCTTCGGAATGGAAGTGAAGTCGTGCGAGACCCGTGCCTGCACGATATCAGGTTCACGATAAAGGACCTTATCCCTAGGAAGCCTAGGATAGGCAAAATTACCAAATCGCATCCTCCTAACAACTCCTAAACAAGATATTTTACAAAAGGACAAATTTGAGTTCAGTGAACTTGTAATTTTGATGATTATTTATCTTATTGCATATTTTTATATAAATTAAAACTCAAGTCATCGTTTATGAGCGCTTTTATTTCGAATTCGAATTATAATTCATTTCGCTCGTCCGGTTTGAGTGCGCTCACTAATCGCCCACTCTGGAAAAGTGCTCATTGCTGTTTTTCATCCGTTACGTCATCGGGGTTTTTCGTGCGTTTTTGGGTGGTTGGTGTGTGGACGCTTAGTAAAAGGAGGAGGGGGGAGGGAGGGTAATCTGTGAAAGGGATTCGGAAGTGGTGGGGGTAGTTGCGTCTGGCCGCCGTTGGGGGGTGCAGCTGTCGACGACAGGCGGGCGGTCGCCGTGCGCCACCGACGGATAGGAGGCGCCATTCCAGAAGACATGTTTTTTGACGCGACCGCGGGGGTGAGGTACTCTGGTTGAGGCTACGCTCGTTCTGATTTATCATCACGACCTTCTGAGACCTCACTTCAGGGGATTTGACAGGATCTGGTTAGCTGGAGAAACGTTCAACCGATCACGAATACAAAACAAATGATGAAAAATTAAATTTTTTAGAACAAAATTATTTTTTCTGTCAAGAAATTGTGACACACAAATGTCGACATTTTGTTCCCTTCCAGGCGAAATCAATAATAAATGCGCAATGATCCGTCGGTGGTTAGGGTCTCAAGATGATTGAATCTTGAATGCGAATCAATGGTGCGTTTGTTATGTTTATCGTCGCCTTGGTGAGGTCATTAATACGTTTGGCGTCCACCCCGTACATGCCCCCATGTAGGGCGCGTCGGTCGGTCGACACTTTTCTGACAGGCGGCGCCACTTCTATTTAGGCGTTTGATTTCCGGTGGCACGGCCGTATCCGGTGTTGCCACTCATTCGCATTCTTGGTGGCGCGAGTAGAAAGTTTAGGATATGCTTGTTTAAGAATCTTAAGTTTTTTGCAGTTTTTAATTAGTGAAATACAGCACGCTAAATGTACGACTGAAATTGGGAATTGGAGAACAATATGAAAAATTGGGAGTTTACAAAGTTTATGACTAGTTCAAGTTGAATAAATTTTGAGAAATGACTTAAGAGCCTCATCATGTTTTGCGTGCATAAGCAGGAGGCGAACCGGTCATCAGTTTGACTTTGTGCGTCAACGTCTACTCGATAAGAATTGATTGGGAAAATTTAGTTGTGTTCAGTTTACCTATCGCCGCCGGGATTGCACGAACGCTTTCCCTTACAAGTTTCAATTTGAATTTTTTTTACTGTCTGTGTCCTAGGCGGCGCTCTGTTGACCTCTTGGTATCTATTTTTTTTTTGTAAGTGGTGCTGAGGACAGAGTTTTTAATCAATTAGTGAAACTAGGCTAGAGTATGGGGGGGGGGGAATAGGACCTCTTACAGCAAGGACTATTTATTTATTAAAAGAACAGTGGCAGTTCTTGGGTTTCGATCTTACGGATATTGTCCTTCACCAGAACGCCTCAAGATATAACTTAAAGTTAGTTTTTTTTTTCGTTTCGAAGATTAAGAAAGACTACGTGTTGGCGAAGCTCTCGAGATAAACAGCAGTTAGTTAAGTTACAATTGCGATTTGTTTAATTGTAAGTTTTTTTTCTGGCCTTGAAGTGAAAACGCAGTTCGTTATGCAATTGTTCAAAACAATTTACAAAGTCACTGGGGATTTATTGCTACTGTAATTGTAATTGAAACTCTTTCGGGCAGCTACCGAAGCGCCGTTTATATGAAAACCCGTCTACCAAGTCAATGGTTTGTTGGCGACGTACATTTTTGTAAGGGTGCTGGTGCATGGCGGGATTGTGTGCATGAGTGCGTGGACACACGGTCATCGGAACAGGTCGGTGTCAACAGCTACGTGGTCATTCAACCTGCTCAAGGCCGATTTCGTGTTATGCTTCTTTCATTTTTTTTACTCCTTCCGTGAAATGCTGGGTGCGTCAAAATTTAACGACCCCCACCGCCCAACTGCTGACTTCTGTTAGTCGGCTGGAGTTGCTGCTGAATTGAGCCTAAATTCGTGTCGATCGAGTTAAGTTCAAATTGAGAATTCCGCTGTGGCGCTGTCCAGTCACGGTTGTGGTCATTTAGCGCAAACGCATTCTTGGGATAGTTTTGCGGATAAAATGACCATTTACGGGCGAACCAACGCAGTAGCTCACCTTGGAGAGTGAAATTGGTATTCAGGAATGATATTGTTGGTCTTCTATTTTCAACAAATACTTTCTGTTTTTGAACTTCCCACAATTCACATGTTTATTTCCATTGTAAACCACTGATACATAATTTTTTCTTTGATTCATTTTCACGAAACACTTTTTTGGCGTACCATTTGTTCGAAAAAGAACTTGATAAAATAAGTCTTTAATTTTGTTTATATTTTAATATATTGTAATGTGGACGATGATATATTTCTATCAGGTTATTCTTATGGTAATCGAATGATGGTAATTTAAAAAAGCAATGTGCATGTTATTTCGTGCTAGTTGAAGAAGCCTAAAAATAATTAAAACAGTTTATCGCGTTGTTAATCGAGCGAAAGTCTCGGAAAGGAATGTAAATGGTTATCGTGAAAGTTTTAATCTGGCTTTTTAATTTGTGGGGCTCGTCGTTATGAAGGATGATGGGCGGGAGGGGTAATTTAATAAACCTCCAAAATGTGCGCCCAGACAACAACTTAATTTAGGCGAAGGATGACGCCAAGCAGATAGAGGTGTTTTTTTTATGCCGTGGCATCGTCTCGCCTTCACATAAAATGTTCTGCAGCGCTCGCCTAACTTTATTTTGCCTCTGGCCCCAGCCTCATACCGACCCCCTACCTACTGTTACTCCTAGACCCCGTTGCGGCACAGTCTCGAAACCGCTGCTGCTATTGTCTACCCCGTTCCTGGACCTGATTGAAGTTTGCCGGGGGGAGCACGAATGGCATATAAATGCCTCTCTTGGCATTTGTTTGTCTTCTTAAAAGGAGAGACGCAAAAAAAAAACCAGTCCCGGGTTTCTCACGTCTTAGCAAATTGCATGGTAAAGTTATGCACGCAAGCAGGCACAGGCTTTTTTCTGTGTTATTTATTCAGGGATGGGCGATCAACATGCCGAAAGAACATGGTTTGCTTCTAAACCGGCTCCACTAATCGGTCTTTTGGGCGCCCACACGAAAGCGAGTGAAATTCCACCGGTAGGGGCCATTGTACGCTACTAGTACTATTGAGCAATTCAAAGAAAAGGAGAAAAAAATGAAGAAAAAGATCTTCTCCTAAAAATATAGATGATTGCTTGAGTTAGACATTCCAAATTTGTTTCTGAAAGAATTGCGGTAGTGCGTCGGCGATTGACAAAAAAATTCTGATTGTCCAGTGTAATAAAAATTAAGACACCAAATTGAACCATAGGGAAAGCAGAATTGCTTTCCGAATGTCAATTAAAATAATAAAGCCATTTCGAGTCTCCTTTCCCTTCTTGATATTTCTTCAATTGTTAAACGTTGTGATAGTTTGGGACACACGTTTCCGATTGGCGCCACAATGTTATTTAAATAATTTTGAAATATATTTTGTTTGAAGAACTAATTATGCACTCTTCAATTATTTTTTTAAAATCTCTATTCGTTTTTTTTGCCCGACAAAAGATAAAATATTTTAATGAAATCATGATCCTTCCTTGCAAGTAGGGCATCTCTACGGAACGTATGTTTCCCTTTTTTGACCCATTTCCGTAGCACTTGACATTCTGTGTACCTCAGCTCAGCCTGTTTATTGTTTACTCGGTAGTCATTTTATTTTCGAAAACGCTATAATGTCAACTATAATTCACTGGCTCCAGGGGGATGGAAGGGGAGAGAGAGAGGTTGTTCCCATTTCTTATCCCAATTGGCGCAGACTTGACGTCATTCCTGTTTATAGTACAAAAACGATAGAGAATAAGAAAAAACTGGTGGCCTTGTCCGTATATATGATGAGATGGTGGGGGAGGGAGAGAGAGAGAGCATCGTCTGCAGTTCTACACTTTGACGCGTTCGCGGCTGAATTTATGAATGTTTTATTTATTATTGTTCATTTGTGTGATGTTTGAATGGAACACGACAAAGTCTGAACGCGCTCGTGAGTGCTTCTGGCAATATGTTAATACATCCTCATGAGATCCGCGTATTTGGATGCTGACGATGAGCTCAACGTGATCAACTAACTGGTCCTCTAAATACCACTGCAACCAGTGTCTAAAGTGGCAGTTCCGTGCTTGTGATTTTATTTAAAATCGCGGAGTCCTGTGTCGACTTTGTCCTTTTGGAATTCGGAAACGGTGTCAGCTGAATTTGTGATAAAATAATGATAACATTTTTAATTCTGATGTTTTCCAAAATGGAATTACTTATGAAAATCTAGTCTGGGAGTTGTCGTTTGGGAAAACGTATGGGGGTTTTAGGAGGACATTGAGCGCGTCAACTTGTGTGCTGACTGACAGATATAGGTAAACCTTTAACAATGCACCCAGCTACGTGCCAAATGTCAGGCTTTTCCTTTTATTGCTCGATGAAGGGATGATGGAAAGAGAATTCAACAAAATAGGTTTGGCGTGTCGTCCAATTTTAATGCAACTCAAAAATGGTTGGCGGATCGATTCTAGACTAGCCACTGTTTGGAGCATATTATGCACTTACCTATGTTACTCATTTGCTTTATCAAGTGTGTGCGTTTTCTTTTAAACAAATATATACTCTGAGTAAGAAAATTTTGTTCCAATCTAAATTTTTGTAGGTGTTTTCAGTAACACTACTGTTCGATCTGGAATCAGACGTCTTGTTATCACTCGTTAATCAATGCAGCTTCGCTCAACCCAACAACAACAACAAGGTACGACTTGTCGTAGCCCAGTCGGTATTGCGACTGACTGTGGCTCGACGGCCCCGGGTTCGATTCCCCGGCACGGCCTCGAGATTAATCGATCACGGGGCAATGGTGAAAATGTGCCCCTCGCATAGTGCCCCAAGAGTTGTGCAGAAAATCCTGTAAATAAAATATAAAAATAAATTCCAAACCAATCCCTGACTTCACCTCTGTTTTGTGTGTGCGTTTAATTAAATCAAAATTTATTTTTAGACCTTAATACGGCAATTCATTGTTCTTATCGAGCGTTGTAATCTAATCTGTACTCGCACGACCTGCGGTTGAAAGACCGCCTTGTGGTGCGACGGTCCCCATGTTCAATTCCCGACGCGGGTTCCTCGTTGAATCGATCCCCGGATACTGGTGAAAATGTGCCCATCGAATAGCGTTGAGAAAACATCGAGTAAAGAATCTCCACAAGAAAAAAATCCGCTTAGATGAAAGAATATTAATAAAAAAACAGGTGTGATTTTTTTTACATGTTTGTCAAAATGTGCGAGCACTTGACTTTTTTTTGGAAACATTTGCCTTGCCTTTTTTTAAATGGAGAAGGTGATTTAAGAAAAAAACTTATTTTTTCTTCCATTTTTCTCTCATGTACCCGCGATAGCCTCTGGTGCATGAAAATTACAATCCGAAAAGTTTAGCTTGCAGCGGTTTCGTTCGATTTCACTCATAAAGAGGCTCGCGGCAGCAGGAGCGGAAAAGAAATTACGAAGCCCCGTCATGACTTGCAGGCTTAAGACGTTTCTTTGAGGCTTCTTGGAACTCCCTCTTCAAAAATTATCATGGTTTCGAGCTACACAATAAATTAAAAAAATCCAACAGACTGCTTTCCTGTTTTTCTAGACTTGCCGCCTCTCGCTTCGTCCACTTCCCCAAATAAGTGTTTCTGAAACTTGTTTTCGTCCTTCATCATAATTCATATCAGATATGAAATCGGAAACGATCAAAAAGACAACGTTTCGTGTGGCGGTGTGTGTGTGAGCATGATCACGTTCTCAGCAGAATGAATGATGGGATGCTGGAAGGGGAAACGATTCGTCGAGCAAATAGCCCCCTGGTGGCGGCGATACAGATCAGTTGGTTCGTTGCAGTTCAAATAGATCAATGATCGGAGAACTATCGACATTTTTGTGGACGGTCGCTCGTAATGCGCTCACTGTGCTCCTATAGCGGTGGATTACGATTTGGCGGGCGAGGCGTTGTCATTTGCCAAATGACGATAGTTGTCACTTGCCAAATGACGAAACGAGCGTCACCTTGGGTTCCACAGCTCATTTCGAGGCGCTCTAATTGTCTTATCACACACGCTTAAAAGAAAAGTAGTTAAAACAATAGGCTATATAAAAGTTGTCCCGGACAAATGGTGTGAGAATGCCACTAGTCATGGTATCATGTAACTTACGAAAATTCCAAGTAAATTGGCATGACGTCAAAAGACACGACATTGATTAGTATTGATTGGTATATCATGTTGTTACTATTACGTCAATTCGTTTGGAGGAAATGAAGTTTCAAGTTATCAAGGAACAACATTTCTGTGGATTTTCAACTGCTTAATGAGAAATGACGCCTGCACACCTGAGATAGCTAGTTCATAAACGAGTAAAGATAATCAGTTGCGGTATTTTTAATTGTGGCCTTAAGTCGTGCACTGCAAATGACCCTGCTGTTAACTCTCTGCGATTGAAATATAACGCCTTTTTTCTTGCCACGCCATGGAACTAGTTTTGCTACCGTAAAACAAGTACTTTTCGGGCGCCCCGCTTCTTTTCCCCCGGGCACAGAATCCAAGATAACATCTATGATCACACAGCACGCCCCTTTTTATAATGAGATAATGTCAATCATTTACTTCAACCTTTCTCTCCTTTTCAAATTTTTTTGTGAACATTTTGATGCCTCAGTAGTAGGCCTAATTATCTCCTCTCAAATGTTAGGACTCTTTTGGGACTTTTCGTGAAAGTCTATTTTACTTAACAATAGAATAGGAAGAAGAACGTCTGGGTTGTATTTAATAAAAATGGGGGTTGTGCCCGGTACAGACCGGACGAAAAAGACGAACGAGATTTGGCGATAACTCTTCTAATATAATAATAGTAAACTATTATTTAAAATGAAAAAATTAGATTAGAAAAACCCCGCGGTTTTCTAGTTTAATTTTTGTGCCCCGGACACAACCCCCTCTACGGGTGTACGTCATCTTTCGGCAAATGACGAGCGTTGGCGTTTGAACAATTATACCGGTTTCAATGAGCACTGCTGACATCACCCCGAGACGTCATCAACGAAATGGTTTCAGGAATTTTAGTTGGATTAGCGCAGGCTGTAATTGCTAGACGAGCGACTCTGAATTAATTTCAACAGTCACAGTGTGCTGGTGTGACTAATTGCGAACGAACCCTGTTTTGTAAAGCAGCGAAGATATCAAATTGGTAATTTATCGCAAAGGTCGCGGTGAAATTGCAAAGCCAAAGGTTATTCGAATTAAAATTTCCAATTGAATTAGAACGGCGAAGTAACGTGTTGACAGCGGTATTTACAAAGCCATCTTGATGCTGAGATTAAAATTACGACCAACCCATATATGGTATGAATTACATAACTCGTGTTCACTGATTTTGCCCTGTTGTACTGAGTCACTGTTTTTTTAATTAATTTTATTTATTCCAAATTATTTATTTGAAACTGTGTGTTAAGCACATCACTTGACAATTGTGGGCACTTACATTTTCACTGAATTTGTTATGATCATCATATCAATCATATAAATTACTAGCTTTAAATATTTGTTAAAACTTTTTATTGTTTTAAAGCACCCTACTTTACGATATTTAATTGAAAACGACAACACAAACCGTTAAGATCATGATCGATCATTAAATTCTGCCGCCTAAATTGTAAACTTGATAAATGAGACTCTCACAAAGGCGATATTTAATATTTAAATATTTCTCAATATAATTTTGGCACATTGACATCAATAAACTTCAAGTTGGCAAGTTATTAACGTTTATCTCAAGATCGAGTCGAGATTTGCTGTAATCGTGTTTCGAAACGCTAATGTAAGGAAATGAGAAATGTATTGTTTTCAGCTAAATATTTGGTATTATTGAAATATCTTTGTAAGTATTTAAAAGAGTACACGAGTACAAAGAGTTAAGTTACACGCGCTGTGATCATAACATATTTCTAATCCACCGTTCCAATTTCTTCTTTTGCAGTGTCTTTTGGCTCTGGCCATGTACGACAACAACGCAGAGGCCGCCGACGAGTTGGCCTTCTGCAAGGGCGACATCCTGACCGTGCTGGAGCACCACCCGCACGGGCTGGCCGGATGGTGGCTGTGCTCGCTTCGCGGCCGCCTGGGCATCTGCCCCGGCAATCGACTGCGCATGCTGGGGCACGTGCAGTCCTGCAACTCTCCCTCCTCCGGCGGCGGCATCACTCAAGCCGGAGCTGGACGACACGTGCGTCAGGCGTCGGATCCACTGCGAGGCTACGGACAGGCACCGCAGTCACCCGCCACCCCGCACCAGACGTCGTCACCAGCCCCCTCACCCATGGGCACGTCGCGCGTCGAGCGACGCTTCGCTAACCCGAATAAGGTGCGTGCGTTTTAATTTGCATTGTATGTTGGTTTATCATTTTCATTAGGTTTTAAGGCATTCAATTTATATATTTTTTTAAAAAGATGGTTGATGACGTTTTTGATCGAAAATTTGTCATCACAGTGTTGAAGTGATGGATCGTAGCAATCCAATTGAAAATCGGTCAAACCCATCTAATTTGAACACAAAATTTTATATTTATATGTCAAGCACCCCCTAATTTGTGTAAACCAACATTAGCCAGACACCATACTTTTTTTTCCGACTGGCGATGATAGATACTGTTTTGACATCAATTTTTCAATTTCTCAACTGTATGGATGGTGGTAAATGGGATAAAAGTAGTCCATTCGAGTACAGTTTTATTCAGTACACCAGAGATAAGTTTCCAAAACAACGTTTCTCTGTCTCCAACGGTAGTGTGATCCTGTATTTTGATATTATTTATTCGAATTTTTGGTGGCACCCAGCCAGCCGACTGGTTGTTTTGTGGGAATTGGCAGGGTGCGTCGTTGTAGCAACCACCTAACCTTATTTCTCGAGCTCTCTTTCTCCGTCTACTTTGTGAAAATGTTCGAAATCGGATCAGGTCGGCCGGCTACGAGTGTTTTGGAGTGGAGGTCCCGCTGTTATCCGTACAACAGTGGAACCAGGCGCACTATATTGGCCACCGATGCAATCAACGACGAGTGCCGAGTAGACTGCTTTTTTAAGTGGCAATTACCCGGACAACGTTTAATGCTCTCGTTTCGGCTTCCACACGTGGATATGGCCAAGAGTGCCTGTGTGTGTGTGTGTGCTGCGTATTGAGGCACATTTAAATATGGAATGAGTTTGTTTTGTTGTTGGATGTGTCCTAGTGGGTTTTCATCACCTAGTCAGTTTGGTGTGAAAGCCTACTGGCAAAAATCGAGGCCTTCATTTAAATACTATAATACTTCCTTGTTTTAATGACAAGTAACTTTTGAAACTGCGATACATTTTCGATAGAAAAGAATAATCATTTAAATAGTGTTTTTTTGTTGCAACGACGAGAACCTATTGAAAGTTGTATATGTTTTTGAAACTACTTATGTTTACTTATTACTTATGTTTACTTATTACTTATGTTTACTTATTACTTATGTTTAAGCCATTTAGGAAAACTCCTTAAATTGAAAGAACTGATAAAATCCCATTTCATAAAAACAATTCAAAAGCAATTTTAGACACACATAAACACATAACTAAAATAAATACTCGTAATATAGAATAAAGCTTCTGTATATTGAAATCATCAAATATATTACTTTCTCCCCCAATAGTGTAGCTGTGTTCTTTTTCATTGTTTAGCAAAAGTTTCTAATTTCTCTCGAGGTCTCGGTGGTGTAATGGTTAGCGTGTCGAGCTGTTATTCCCGAGATCGTGGGTTCGATTCCCGACCGAGACCT
>JAQGBY010002526.1:0-22654 GCA_034698785.1 Mycogona germanica
GGGCCTAAGCTCTGAGAGGGGTACAGAATCTTCCTGTTGTGATCCGTCACTTCAGTGAATTAAAAAAAAAAAAAAAGGCTGTAAGATGGAGCCAGGTGGGGGTCATAGAATTTAAATTCTGGCAGCACAGCTCTAGCACCAATCCGACAATACAGGATGGGCACATAAATTGTGACTCCAGCATGTGGTGCTGGAAGGAGGTTGTCCAGAAGCTTGTCCAGCAGCTTTCTGATAAGAGACCCCCTTCTTCCGGCACAGCATGCTGGAGTCTCCGGCTCCGGCACCCATCCACCAATGTCGGATTGGGCCTGGAACTGTGACCAGCTTTGGTTGCAGCATACATACTTTACGGTTCATTTCTGACACTGCTTTCACACTCAAACACTTTCGCAATATCCAGGGGGTCTGGCCCAGTACTGTAATTATCTGTGGTGCTGGTGCTGGGCCACAGATCCCCCTGGATGCAAAATATTTCCCATGCTGGATGGCCAAGAGGTGAATTTTGCAATGATACTATGACTGGGCGTTTGCCCACATGCACTTTCACTTCACTTCACTTAGACGAAATCACTGCTGGATGAAACATGTATCCAGCACTTATTCTGTCATTATTCAGCAGTCATTCCAGCATTATTTATGCAATCCGGCAGCTGCTGGATCGCATATAGCTGACTATTTCATGAGCGTGACCAAAACCACGGTAAAAATGTTATGAAAATGCGCAAAAAAGTGCTCTCCCGCATTTGTTTCCAGCAGCTGCAGCTAGAAGATGCTTCCAGTATTACAAATGAGCATGGCTATCGACATCTACAGACTGATCTATCCAATCATGTGCTTTACATTTCTCTGTGATTGGTAGATTGTTGCCACAAATGTTTTGAAAAGTGAAAGCACATCAACGTGGCTTTGCCAGTGGTATGCAGAATTGCTTTGACGTGCTCACGCGGCTTTGCAGGTAAACAGGTTAACCCTCTCACATGAGAATTAAATTTCACAAAGTGACATCTGTATGGCGAATTAAATTTCACAAAGTGACATCTGTATGGCGAATTAAATTTCACAAAGTGACATCTGTATGGGGAATTAATTTTCAAAGGTCACTATTTTGGACAAAAAAACGTAACTTTTGATCCGGAAGTCCTAGAGTTGTCAATTTGGTCAGTTGGCAATTTGGAAAGGTTGCAAATGCAGCTTTCTGGATAACAAATTTTAATTACTGGCAGTACAGCTCCAGCACCCAATTCGACAATCCGAATCCAGCACCCAATCTGGTGCAGGAATCGTGGCTCTGGCATGTGGTGCTAGAAGGAGGGGGTTGTCTAGAAGCTTGACCAAAGGTGGATCTCTCTTCTTTTTTTTATTTTTTTTATTTCAGTGAAGTGACTGGTCACAACAGTAAGATTCTTTTAGCACTGCATGCTGGGGTCGCACATACTGTGCTTAATCTAGCAATGGTGGATTGGGTCTGGAGCTGTACTGCAATTTCTGGTTGAAGCCTACCTGCATTTCAGTTATTCCAGTTCCAGATTTCTGTGAATGGTAGTCACATGCACAAACACTCACGATATCCAGGGGGTCCACTGTAATTATCCGTGGTGCTAGTGCTGGGCCATGGAACCCACTGGATACAAAAATCTGGCCATGCTGGATGGCCAAGAGCTGGGCACAGGCAATAGTACTGTGGCTGGATGCTCACACACACACTTGCACTTTGGATGACACATGTTGTTTCCAGCGCTTATTCCGTCACTATCCAGCACTTATTTACGTGATCCAGCAGCTTCTGGATCACGTACGGTTGACACTTCATGCGAGCAATCATTTGACCACGTTTTTTGGCTCTTCCCTATCACTGTGTCGCCATCTGGCAGTGACACAGTGGCCACAAAGTCATAAATCTGACACCATTGGAAAGGCAGTGAAAACGTAAATCCGATGGTGTCGGACCCATGAATAGGGGATTCGTGAGTGAGAGGCAAAAAATCGGCAAAGTACAGTGGCGGATAATCCCGATGCTGCCGTGAAAAGGCACTAGGGTTAAGAGAGGCAGCAGAATGACCCACAACAACTTGGAGGGGTGGTGTAGAGTAGCCACGTAGGTGGGGATGCTCCACGTGGTACTTTCTGATGCTGATTTGCATAGGCAAGTTAGCTCACATACCCAGCATGCGATTGGTCAAGGGCTGAGTGTCCAAATTCTGGGTTGTGTGAGATTTAATGAATGGCCATGGTAAGCACGTATTTGATGATGCCACCGACACAATAGGTCAGCTAAAGATGGACCCAGGAGGCATCATACACCAGGAACATGGTCAGAAACTGAATCAGCACCATGGTGGTGAAGCTAACGGGGAGTGATGGTAACTGTGAAGTCTTTGTTGTACAGCTGGCACAAGATTTTGCAAACCAAGTTCCACCTTCGAAAATCCAAAGTTCAGATATGGCACGAATGTGTTGCCTCCTTGCATTCAAACACTTGAGATTTTTCTCCAGCATAAATATCCAGCATCTACTCCAGCATAAATATCTGGGGTAATAATGCTTGAATCGATAAAATGGCTCCACACTATTGATCCCACCAAAAATCTCAAGTTCAGACTGCCGAAATCCACTCAATGAAGACGAAACTTGTGAAACATGTCAACACTTTGCTTTCAACTCATAACTCTACGACCAAAATTTTCAAATTAAGACTCGGTGAAAATGGTTCATTCTCCATGAAATTCACACCCTGAAACAGCACAGACACATATGGCGCGGGGTCACTTTTTGGCATGTAAAAATGGTACGAGCTTTGGAAGGAGGTGGAAACCACCAATCCAAATATTCGTAGAAACACCTTCTGAATCAGGGGTCCACAAAAACTAATGCACACAAGTGCAAATACCACTCCAGAAAACTACTGGGCGCAGCTGTCCCTACTTGGGGCAATGTGTTGCGCTGTCATCCAGCAGGGGGTGATCCAGAAGCCATATTGACTATTCCATATTTCAGACAGAGTTCTCACTAACTGGTATGTTAAAACTCAAATTTAGAATCTGCCTCTGTGATAGCCCACTGAAATTTATTGAACCGCATGAAATTATGGATCTTCTTAATATGGATTTTGTACTTACTGGGGTAAGTGAGTAAGCAGTTAGTGAGAACTCTTAGTCTGAAATATGGAATAGTCTACTGACCATAGGCTACTGAGATTCAATTTGGATATACCCAGAAAACCCTGCTTGTTTTCCTCCTTATCGACCACTCACATTTCCAAATTGTAGTTCTTTCAGATGTTCCTGCACATTTTTCTTGCCGCCATAACCAGGAGCAACTCACTGCCACCACCAGCAGCAACAGCAACATCTATCACCACCAGCAGCAACAGTGCCAGCCACCACCAGTGGCAGCCACAGCTGCTGCCACCACTACCATCAGCAGCAGGTGCATGTGCCTGGCTATCACCACCTCCACCAGAGGCTGACCACCTCCACTGGCAGCTGGCAATCAGCACCAGGCAACCTCCACCAGTGGCTGGTTGCCTTCACCTTCTGGACTACCAAGTGGCATTTCAAGTTACATTTACAATAGAAACCAAAATTCTTATGACATCCAGAACAGTGGCAGCGACATCTATTTTTTAAGTACATGCCAATTGCCGGTCACAGCTCCAGTATCATGGTTACCTTAGATGCTGGATCAAACCCCCTGGACCTGTTTAAAGTGTTTGTGGATTCAGAAATGGTGTGTATTATCAAGCCAACAGGTATGCTGGCCAAACGTTGGCCAAAATCTGGTCACGTTTCTGGTGCTGGAACCCTGCTTGTTTCCTCTTTATCGACCACTCGCATTTCCAAATTGTAGTTCTTTTAGATGATCCTGCACATTTTTCTTGTGCAACGATGGAATTCCCTTGATGTTCTTTATAGCTTTCTTTGCCGTCCACACTTTTGCCTGCATTTTCTTGATTTTCACCAGCATATTCTCCATAGACTGATCAAAAGTCTTGTGCACGTCACTGATGGTTACACAAAGAGGGCAACCTTGCCTTATTGTAGACCAAAAATTTACCTTTGGCTTGGGGAATTTGAAATGCGTTTCGTGCAACATTTGAGAGGTATTCAATGTTTGGATGACCTTGGCAGACAGGCCTTCCATCAGAACATTGAAATACTTGTTGAGATGGAAACACTGAGCAGATCAAAGAGCAGATCCTATGCAGGTTTGTCCTGCATGAACAGCAGCATGTTTTCAAAGACAAGCTTCTCTACCGTGACACTGTTGTGATAACAGATTGAATCTTTTCTGAGGAAATCGAAGATTTCATTCTTCTTTCCATCCAACTTGATGTGCAGCATGATAATTCAATGTGCAGAGAGCAGCAGCCAACAGAGTCAGCCTCTTCATCGTAACAGCATGAAGGGTGAGTTTCTCAATAAAGTAAAGTGCCATGGCCAGCTGTCTCAGTTGCACATATTTGGAGAGCCAATATTTATCTCTGGTTATGTTCACTCCGCACTTGAGTTTGTGGGCCTTTTTATACTCTTCATATCCCTCTGCCCCTTGAGCTTCGAGCTGAGGCTGGGTATTTGAACTGGCCCAGAATTTTCTTTTGCCAACTTGCCAACCATGACAACGTATTTTCATGGCAGACTTCCTTCCACTTGTGCCCGATTGGTGGTTCAGGCACTTTGCTGTTGATAATCACATCCTTGGGCATTGTCTAATGCTTGAGCTTATTATCTTGGGATGCTCCCCACGACCTATGAGACCCAGGGGACTCAGTGGTTGTGGAAGTTGGCAATATTCCCCTTGCATCCATCGATCAGGCAGAAATCATACTATTCCTCCATCTGATCGTTCTCGTCTTTTCGTTTCTTCTCTTCCTTGGACCTGTTCATTTTTGCTTCCAATTGCTCCACAAAAAATTGGTTCGTTAGTTCGAAGTTGTCATGTCATGCTCAATGTCAGTTATCATTTTGTGTCAGTCTTTCATGAATTTATTGCACTGTGTGACATTATAGATCTTCTCAATAGGGATTTCGTATTACTCCAGGCTACCGATATCCTAGGATCCAGATAATTCAATTTGAATGTACTCAGAGCAACCTGCTTGTTTTCCTCATTAATCACTTGAATTTCCAAATTGTGGAGTTTTTTGGGTTTTCGTGGAGTTTTCGCATCAAGGGCTCTCTTGATGCTCTCTAGAAACTAGACTGATCAAAAGTCTTGTGTACTGTGCGCTTTTTGTTACACAAGATGGCAACGTTGCAGTTGGCCCTATTGTAACAAAAGTTTACCAGCCTTGGAGTCCTTTGTATTGCTGAATTTTGAGAATTTTATCCCGCAACATTTCTGCGGCATTTGATGTTCAGAAGACCTCGACAGTCAGGCCTTCCATAACATCATTCAAATACATGTTGAGGATGGAACCATTGAGCAGATTGTAGAGCAGATCCTGTGAAGGCTTGTTCTGCATGAACAGCAGCACGTTTTTGAAGACAAGCATTTCAAACCTTTGCACTGATTGAATCTTTTCCAAGGAAATTGAAGACAATTACATTTTTTAAAATCCAATTTGTTGTGCAGCTTGATGTGTTCAATGCACAGAGAGCATCAGCCAACAGTGTTGGCCATCACATAAGAGTTCATCACCTCCGCATGAAGGGTAAGCCTGTTGATAAGGTAAAGTGCCACAGCCAGCTATCTCGGATGTATAATTTTTTAGTGCCAACACTGATGATTTTTATCTGGTGATGTCCACTTCACACTTGTGTTTTCAGGCCAGCTCATACTTTTTCATATCCTTCTGACTCAAGCTTAAAGCTGGGGTTGAGCACAATGTATTTGAACTGACCCAAAATTTTCTCTTGTCAACTTGCCAACCATGACACCGTATTGTCATGGCGGAATTCCTTCCACTTGTGCCCGGCTGGTGGTTCAGGCAATGTGCTGCCATTGGAGCAGTTGATAATCACATCCTCGGGCATGATCCAATGCTTGAGCTTACCCATCTTGGGATGCTTGCCACGACCTAGAAATAGACCAGGTGGCTCAATGTTGAAGTTGGTGATCTTCTCGCGTCCATCAATCAGGCATAAACCATAATCTTCCTCCATCTTTGCTTGGAACTTTTAAAATCGATTATCTAGATGCACTACAAAAGCGAAATTCAACAAGTTGCCAAGCCTGGTCGCCGGTCGTCCAGCGAGTGTCCAGCACATCTGGTGGAGCGGCAATTCATCAAGAACATTCTTCCCAACAAGTGCAAGGAATACCCAAACCTGACCTGCGTGGTGTGCAACACCAAGGTGGACAAGAAGGGAAGGAATATTCGAAAGGAATCGCGATTTTGGTGCCCATCCTGCAATGTTGGATTGTGCCTGGATCTGTGCTTCGGGATGTACCATACGGCACTCAACTTCTGACCAGGTAAGAAGAAAATTTTGTCACCTTTCCAAATCACTAACTGTCATGTCTACGTCATCTGGTTCGTACTTAGTGAAACGTCAAATTAATTCTAAATTAATTGGCCGGTGGGGGGTATGGGAAAATCAATTGGCCGGTTTAAGGGTTAATATGAGTTGTGAAACAGAAAGATAAAGGTTTTCTGAACATTTTCATATAATAATATTTTTAGAAATTGAACTATTTCATGTTCAATACTTGGAAACACTTTGATGTCCATTTGAAAGGACATTATGTTAAAATTGTTTCTTTAAGAAAACTGTTTCTGTCCAGAAGTTCATGTGCTACACTACACTGCATAATTGAGTCCAACACTCACCTCCAGCATAGATACCCGCGGTAATAACGATGGAATCGCTAGGAACGCTGGCAATTTATAAACTCCACCACCGAAAAATTTCAAATTCAGACACGCGCAAATGGTTCATTCTCCAAAGTCCGGGAGTCCTCAATTCACTCGCTGTGAAATGAACGCGCAGAAACGGCGCGCAGGCACTCATGGCGCGGGGTATCATTTTACCATTACAAGGTCGTAAAAGGTGCGCCTTTTCCGCATGTAAAGACGTTTATTTTATAGAAAATTTCGGTTCCTCATAAACGGTTGATATTTTGAGATGCAGCTGTGATTCTTAAGAATTGGTTGAAGTTGAACTTACGCAGCAGTGTCGACTTCAGGATCAATTTGTGGTACGTCAATATTTCTAGTTTTGAACGACTTAATTGTACATCACTGGTCGTAATGTGTACCCAGAGGTCTGATTCTCGTTTTCTGATCTCCCCAAAATCCACCCTTAATTTGTGACATTCCATTATATTTTCTATTTGATTTACTATATATAATGTCAATAAGCGATTATGTGTCTATGTGTCGCACAACCGCGACTTTACGAGAGATTGATTTTATAAATTTATGTTTTTGTTCGAAGAGTGTGAATCTCAGAAATGACTCCAGATTGCAGATTACATTAAGACCACCGAAGTTTAGAATGTAAATAGAACACCCTATGCAAAATAAATGTAAAACTCGCTATTTCTCGCCATCGTATCGCTCAATTCAAATGGTAACAAGGTTCCTTGATGGATTACCCAAACACACATTCCATATCAATATAAAAATTGTTCATCGATCTACAACAGAATTGAAAGATTTTTCATCACACCTTGCAAATATATTTTTTATATATGAATCGACTTTGGCCTTTATTAGACTGTTTTAGTGATAATGGTACATTCATCATATACAGGGTCAGGAGTTATTTATACGTTGTCAACTATTCCTTTTAAAATATATTACAGAATTATGGTACAACTACGTCACAAAAACTTTCAATACTCGAATAAGACGTACGCTAACTTGAAAATTGGTTTCATCACATCGGTCTCACTTTCGCTTTTTTGTTTGTCGTGACAACCCATCGATCTTCATGCACATATGTATAAGACCCACGTAACATTCATGGTTATAACGCTATTCTTTTTACGTCCACTTGTTTCAATTAATTAGGTTTTTATTTTCCAACAATAAATATGCTCCACGAAACACACGATTTCAACAAATGTATCAGAACTTTTCGCATCTCTATGAATATTAGATTGTTCCATATTTTTCAGCACCCCAAGGTCCACAACTTTGTTCTCACGTTTGGTTCTAAAATTCCGTAATTTGTCACTTGGAATTGAAAGAACTGGGAAGTAGTTTTGAGACCCTGTTTAATTTTCGCACTATTCAAAAATCACCAATAATTTAAATTTGCCAGCACTTTTGAATCACTCCGCTGCACCACTTTGGTCTCGGGATGTAATTAATACCGTGTGTCAATTGTTTTATAATGTACAACAAATGGTAACTACCAATCGATACCGTGGTAAAATGCGTGAATGTTATATAATTAGTGAATTAATAATTTCGTTAACACTTTTTTATGATACAGTATGAGGGGATGTGGGGAGAGAGATAGAGAGAGCAGCTCTTTAATTAATACTACGGCAGTTTAATATGTACAAGTACACACCTATGCAAATATGGTTGTAGAAGAGGCTATTCTATTCTTTCGCCGTTGAATCTCTCAAATCGAATGGTCACGAATGTTCCTTCACTACGCAAATAGTCAACCGCTAAGTAGTTTTAAAAAATTCAAGCGAGTATAACCCGAATACACCAACTAATCCATGCCAGTAGTCTACGAACAAATGGTTGTCGATCCAACTAAGGAAGCTGATGAATATAATTTGTACCGTGAAATAATCTCTTATTAAAGTGTTCTTTTATGTTCATCGACTGTTAGTTCTTTTTTGTAGTATGATGGATATGTGTGGTTGCAATCTACGAATGGACGAAATGGCGATGTTTATTATTTTCTCCTTTAATTCTTCGAACTGCTCTACAACATGAAGCAACTTCATTCCTAGTAGTTCGTTTACAGCTGTTTGCTGCATATCTTTAATTTGTTGTTTCCACGAATGTTTTTCTCTTCAGAGCGACGCTTTGGATTCTCACCAATATTAATGAGAACATATAAATAGTAGCCAACAAGTTCATAAATTATTATTTTTTAAATTAAATATCTGTGCAGTTTAATTAATCTGAAATTGTGCCCCTCGACAAGTATCAGAAAATGTCCTAAGCAGCAAGAAGGGTTCAGAAAATTATGTTGTAATTCAGAAAAACAGTGTAGGATCCCCATCTTGTTAAGCCGCCATGCTTGTAAGGCAAACTTATTTCCTTTTACTATTCAAAATTCTTGATGTTCTTGGCTACCATTTCCATTTAATGAGCTTAAGTCGGAATGAATTTAAGTCTGTTATGAATTTTCACTTCGAGTTGATTACGATAAAATTAACTTATTCGATAGAAATTGATTTCTGCATGTTACAGTAGTTGGACTAGCGAAATATATATATATTCATCGTATACCTGCGCAGTTATTCGGGTTAAAAGCAACATTTTTTGTGTTTTTCTCTAAACAGGCGCCATCTTTTTTTCTACAGCATTCGCATCTTCAAATTTTGTTTCAAGATTCATTAAGAGATTTCTGTTTTTTTTTTTTTGTCGCTTCTGTCTGAGTCTACTAACTAGGTTCCAGGTGATAGAAAGGTGGAGTCCGCGGTTCGAGACTCAGGCTAGACGACTTGTTCTTGAGTATTCCCTTGGGCTGTCCGTCGCAGGGCGACGTCGGACTGCGCGGAATCGTTCCCCAGTCCTGCGCCAGACCTCGATCTTGAAGCGCCAGTCGTGGCTTGTCCCGAGGAACCACCGGACTCCTGTCCTTGCTCTTGTAGTTGGTGGACAGTTGTGTGTCGGTCGACGTTAACATCTGGGGACGATAAAAAAAAATGATTTTGACCTCCAATGTCATTGTCGACATCGAACTGGAAATTGGTATATTGGTTGTGAATTTAAAATGACAATTTGAATTTTTCAACTTACCTGCGCAATGGATATCTGACACTCCTTTCTGCAACTCGCCAGCAGATCGATTTGGCCACGTAGCATTTGCATATTCCAAGCGTACGTTTCCAGGGCCTAATTTAAAAACAAATGTATTTAAATCAATTATCAAGCTTTGGAGTGCTAGATAAAAAAATAAAATTTATGTATTCAGCTGTTTTTAGAAAATTAATAAATTATGTTTTTTTAAACTAGAATATGCTGTGTACAGTAGACATGTACTTAATGTAATTTTGTACATGTATGTTCGCATAATAAATGGTGCATGAAGAGCTTTACTACTGCTACCAGAATTATAAAATAACATTTCTAAAAGTTCTTTCATATTTTGTTACAAGAGCTCATTAAAAATAGTACCTTATTCAACTTTCTGCCCTTCAGACCAGCCTGCGTCGAAAGGGGCTCCAATTCTTCGTACAACTCCAGAAGTGCTTCATAAGCCTTGGTTAACTATATAAATTAAAAATAAATCATATTCTCATGCACAGTTGAGTAATGTGTGTGTTGTGTTTGCTTAACAGGCGAATGGCACTTCAATGATTCTTTACGACAGTGGTCTGTAAATCAACATGAATTGCAACTCACATTGATGTGATCGCATCAAAGCATATATGGCTACAATTATGCGACATGAGTGCTGCTGATTCAGTGTTGCACTTAGACTGGACATCATAGAACTCAATTTTTATATAAGATTTTAATAGTACTTCAATTGTTAATTTCTCAATTACAAATAATACCAGCAATACGAAATATGACTGTTGTGACCGTAATCTTACCGTTTCTAGAAGGTGACCCGAATTGTCAATTACGTTACGAAATTCCTGTAATAACTGTAAGAAAAATAACACATTTTTAAATTGGATATGCTAACTTCGAATTTCCGGAATTTTGGTAAATTTTAAGAATTCAAAGAAATCATTATATATCATATCATTCTCATAAATCGCAGAAACTAAACCGTTAAAATTTTAAAACAATTTGTTCATTTTAGATTCACTATTGGTTTAAGAAACGGTAGAAATAGAATCAAATTTTTCGTACCTTTTCAAACAAGCCAATTGCTTTACTTAGATGTGGTGAGATTGGTCCTGTCACTTGCAATTCTGGAAACTAAGAATTTAATTAATTCAATCAAAATTAAGAAACTAGCGATTGCAGAAATCGTCGGACACTTTCATAATTACATATACAACGTTTATCCTGCATTGCTCGGGAGCTATGAGTGATTGCCTTGTAAGGGCAGCAACTCTTCACCCCATACAAAGTTTATCCCGCAGTGCACGCCAGTTATGTGTGATTGCTAAATCATGGGGGCAGCACTGGTGATCGCACCTTGGGCACAGTGATTCTCGATGGGCGCGATTCAGAGATTTTTCGAGTTTTGGGAGGGAAATAATTGTGTGAACTCACTCCGGAGGCTTCGAGAATGTTGACGGCTATCGACTCGGAACCGGTGGCCACCCGTGTGAGCAGCACCCGGAGGCACTGCTTGACGTTGGCTGTCTCCACCAGACCGAACTCCTCCTGCAGGTCGTACATGGCTGCTTCCGTGGCCGCCCTCATGGCGCCGGCATCCCCGATGCATGGCACAACATTCTATATTTAAAAATAGTTATACATTTTTAGTGACTGAATTCCTCATTGTGACTACACGGTGAGGTTCGGATTGAGATGTGAACGAAATACCTTCAATATGTCGTCAATGGCTTTGACGCCGATCGGTTTCACGTCGGTATTCGCTTTACGAAACTTCTTTTGCGGCTTCTGAAAAAAATTATATTTAGGGTACACACTTGAATTGCTGCTAAGTTTATTATTTTGAATTCCTTGACAGAGTTGAATCATTTGTTTCTCGTAAACGCTGCAGAATTTAAGTTTTCATGAAATGGATTGTGCTCCCGGGTTCGAATCCCGGTCGAGACCTACGGAATATGTTTTTTGGGCGAAACGAGTGTCAAGCAGGTGCTAACGTCACAGGAAATCGAATCTGGCAGGTGCTGCCCTCTGGTGGCGGAGGAGCAAGTTGATGCTCCGTGTGGCGAGGCAATCGGACAGTGCCACCGCTCAGACTCGGTTTTATTACATGTATTTGAATTCACATGTAAGTAAATTGTAATAAAGTAGGGATTTCTGCTTACCCCGCCACCTCGTTTATTGGTGATCGCTATATGTACAAAGAGGGTGCAATTTGTGGTCAGGGGCGTGCCAGTCGGAGCGAGCAATCGAATGTGCCGATAACCTGAACGACGAAAATCAGAGAGAGCAATCAGGTGATTCCATCAAGACACACGGAGGCTGAAAATCCCGTTTCAGAAATAATAATAAAAATATATATATATCGGCGTTCATCAGTTTTACCAGTTTGAATACAATCAAAAGGAATGGTGTATTGGCCAATGAAATCGTCTCCGATGTACTCGTCGTCCAGCACCACAAATCGCACCAACGCTAATTCTGGAAGGTTTATTTGAAATTCGAAGCTCTCGTCGAAAATCGGACAGTTGCCTGGAATATATAGATTTCAAAGTTTCGTATCTAGCCATCATGTTTACAAATTATAATTTTTTTAAAACTTTTGCTGTGCATAGAGCGCACCCCAAAATCATATTCCCTTCTCCAACCCTCTCTGTTTAATACGACTCATTTCGTTTTGGTCTCTCTTTTTCTATTTCTTCGAAATCTCTTTCTACTTCTTCTCTTAATTCTTCACGGTGAAGAAGTAGAGAGAGAGAACGAAATGAGGCGGGTAAATGGAGAGGGTTGGAGAGAGGAATAGGATTTTTGTGGTGCGCTCTATGCACAGCAAGACGGTGATTGTGTATTAGTAGAACAGTATTCAATATTGCCATATTGTTTCGTTCGTTAAATACAAAATAATGGATACCTCATTTTAAGAAATTCGCGAAAAATTCAACTAGCTTGTCTATACAAGTATAATAAAAAATAAAATATTTTGGTTGCTCACCCTCATTGGAAACTGTTTTTGTCTGCACTTCGGCGCAGTCAGCCGGAATCCCGAAGATTTGCACCACCACGTACGGATCGATCGCTTCGCCCTTGGCAGTGCTGCCACGCGGACGGGGAAGTTGCTGCCCACTGATAATCTGGCAACACGGAACACAGCTCATTGTTCATAATTTCAGTTCTATTTATTGCATCCAGCAATATATTGCAACATTAATTTAATTATTGCTAATGTTTCAACAATCATTTGGGGGGGGAAAAGAGCACGCCATGCGAGTTGAAATTCTATATGCTCGTAATAAAACACAGTTTTGTGAGAAACGGAAGTATGTAAATGTGCACAAATGGGCACAACCTGTCCATTTCATATCCTCATTCTCCTACTTCGCTTAGAGGACATGCATGCATGTTCCTTGCCTGTGTGATGTCATCATCCCCAGATCCGGGGATCCTGGGATCGAATCCCGGTTCGGGTAAAAGCGTATTTAAAATTATGAAACCAAGCGGTGCGTATTGCGGTGGATGCAGCAAACGGACTGAGCTGGTGAGGACAGAATTTGCGGAAATTGCGCCACCTGCATATCGGAAAATACGGTAACCGGTAGTTATCGTTTTTACCTTCAGCCGTAACGTCTGCGGCGCCAGACCTGGAATAACGCCTTTGGTGTGAGCGGAAAAGAAGGACACCGGCTCCCGCATGACCGTCGGCTTGAGGACGTAGCCGCAGCCACCGTTCTGGCGGAAGCGTCCATCGTACAGATCCAGCATTTGACCCGGCGTCTGGTAGTTCAGCGCAACTGGAGCAACACAAGAAGAAACAGAAAGTACACATTTAAAAAAAAATCTAATCCGCATTATCGTCACTGCATTTGACCGGAAGTTCCTGATTTGTTTCCTGAACTGTATCAGTGAAGAGTCACGACAAGTACCCACTTGTTTTCTGACGGTTTCACTTTCCGTTACACTTCCGGTGAAGCGATTCTAAGGGATCATTATCTGATGCGACAATCCTCTTTCCTTACCCATTTGGCATCCGCAATTCCAGAAGTCTTGCGGATTGTAGTTGCTGGAATCGATGCGACTGCTGTTGGGAAAGACGCGCGTCAGAAAGTGTTTGTTGTGCTGGACAAAGTCCTCGGGACAGGCGTGGGCCAATTTGGCCGCCGTCGACTCGCACAGGGAGAAGGTCTCTGCATCCGCTGCTGGGAAGTAGGCAAGGACAAATGAAAGACGTCCTACGAAATTCCTTTTACCACATTAGAAAAGGAAGACACTTGGCTTACATTGATTCCGAGACGAATGAAAAAAGGAAAACTTCACCCGCGTCAAGCTTATCAGATCGGAAAGTTCTCGACACAGCGGGACCTTCTTCTTGATGCCTTTAATCTGTGGACAAAATCAATAATTAAATTCATAAATGCAGAACTTCACTCGAGATAAGATAAATATCTCGTTTTAGTATGTCACCCGGATCAAGACCAACACAGATTGCCAAAAATCTATCTTGTCTTGCGAAACCAGATTTTTAAACTGACCTTTGCTTGACCATCGCCTCCCTCGTCCTCATCACTAACGTCTCCCTCGGGCCCATGACAATCACTGGGAAGTTTTCGACCCTAAACATCGATTAAACATTCACGGTTAATTAATTCCTGTACAGAAAGTCGCATACAAATGTGCCCACTGTTTAACATAGCTGGTGGTGCCCTCTGATGGCGGCCTTCGAATGAATCTAATGGATGGATGGATGGATGGCCATGGATGATGGCCTTTATTCCCAGTCTCCCTCCTGGAGGCAATACACTTCTGTGGCTCCCCGTTAACCACGCTTCGGTTGCCGAGAAGGAGCCAAGCCATGCGCGATATCAGCAATGTAATCATCTGACTTTTTGCAAACCGGAAGAACCACCCACTCACTCCCCAGGCCCTGCGGCAATCGATCAAAGCGAGAAAATAGGTTGGGACTAGGGGGAAAAAAACGAACCCCCAACTGAGATCCGGTTCATTCTGTGAAGGGAGCTTTTAATTCCGACTTTTGAAATGGAGAAATAGAAGCTAGTTTTATCCCCAGTTTCCCTTTGAAGCAGTTCAAAAGAACCTAGGTCTCGTTCAATAAAGCTTTAATGGCTCCATGAGCTCTTTTTTCGTGTTTACATATGTTGTAGTTCCAGAAAGAAACAATTCCATGTCCCAACCTATTCTCTTGTTGATGACGTCGCTGTCTAAACTCTGATGACGTTTTCTGATTTTGTATTTAATGTTTCGCCCCAGGAATTAATTTTTGCTTACCTTTAAAATGATTTTGCTGCCGATCTCGCTGGGTGACATTTCACACAGTGAGCGGCCGGAGTTGTTAGGATGAATGTACAGAAGGTCTTTCAGCTCCGACTTTAAGTGGAAGGCGATAAATTTTTGATTTTCAACGTTACAGTGATTTTCTAGATGGATTATCAAAGGATACCTGCAGGATTATACAACTGCTGTCTTAATTTGCTATATTAAGAGTGAACATGGAGTTGATGGACGAGTGTGACGACATTTTTTTTACAATACATGGAACACGTAACCAAAAATCAAAGTGTCTTTTTAAATAATCCTCGATATGTTTGGCGAAAGAAATCAGCGAACTGTGCATTCAAATTCTTCGAGGCAAGGTAATAGAGTAGTAACCACTTCAAAATATTTTTTATAAGAATTCTCTTTACGTTTTCTCCTCGTGACGTCATTTCAATAAAGTGCACACCTTAGGCGACGAGTTTGTCTAGACGATTGGCTTTTATTTCTTTGGCTCATCGTCTTGGCATGATTTAAGACACTGCAATTTTTAGTTCGAAAACAGCTTCGTGATTGCATAAATATGCAGGATAAGCGTCTCCACTTTTAAGAAAAAATAGTGATCTTTGCCGCTATATATTGTTTTCTTGAAGTGGAGAAGCTTATTTCGTAATTTCGTAATCTAAATTAATTTAGATAATTAACGCTGAGAAAGAAGTGTTTGAATAATAGTCTGATTCGCTAATCGATTACAGACTCTGTACTTTGTCAGTAACCGGTTATTTGGATTATTTCTAGTAATCGAAATTGCACGGACAAAGAATACATAAACGCACAACACAGGAACGACTGATTAGGTTATCGACCTTGAGGCTTTGAAGGCATATGCTTTGACGACGGACAACACCTCGCAAAACGATACTCGTGACGTCAGAGTGTTCCCGTGGTACACCACCGGTTCCTCCGCTCCGTCCCAGCAGTCAACTGCAGAAGAATATGCATTAATCAACCGGACCAGATCTCGAACTATCTCCATAAAGATGTTTCTTCTCAAAATATTTTCTTAAATTACTTTTTAATCTAATACTATAAATCGAAGTTGGCGTGTCTCCTCTCTTGATCGAGACCTCATCATAAACTTAGCGCTAGATCTAGTGTCACAAATTCGACGAGCAATGACACTTGTTTCAGATAGTCATGTTGTTGCGCTCGAGAGATATGAATTTCAGAATTTGATAAACGATAATAGCACTATGTCTATGGATACCGGTCAATTACGATTGCGAGGATGTGTTCACCCCCCCCCTCTGATGATGTAAACGGACAGGTGTCGCCATCTACCGGTTGTTGGTGATAACTGAGACGCGGGAAGTTTGAATGAGGTTGCAGCTAGGCTAAAGGAAGTGTCTAATGACGTGACAATAGTGAAGATGATTTTGAACTTTATGGCTATCGAAAAGCACGCCTCCATGTGGTGATGCGCGAAAAAATTATTTAGTGAACTAGTTTATAACTATTTGAATAAAAATAACTTGTTTCAAAAATATGAACTTACTTTTTATACAGCGACATCCTTTACTGAGCGCCCACATGTAGCCTTCGTCACTGGATGGTCCTTTTAACTGATCCTCTAATAAATAACTGAATTCAGCAAAAAGAAAATTGGAAACAAAAACGTAAGACTTAAACAATGTCTAAGTTAAACGGTGAATCTTCTAGCGGTGTGTAAGTCGGGGATTTTCTTCAATTGAGAATCAATAGGTTTTATTAGATTCGTCATCATAGTGTTCCATGAACCAATCCAACTTTTGCTGCCCTCTGTTGGCGCTAAGCAAAAGCTTTGGATTAAGTCACATTTTCTTTCGATAGTTTCACCATACCAAGATTTCATTTTTGCCCAAAACTAAAAAATCGAGTTACAACACTTGAAAAAAGCGCCATCTTCGCCTGGTTATCGACTGCCTTCGAATTCCACGTCGAGCACGTCGTCGTCTACGTGAGTCGCTGAACTCTATAATTAGCACGAACGTGGAATCGATAATTATGGCAATCAATTAAAACCAGTCACTCTCCTCTAAGGCGAGGCAAAATGGTGTCCTCGCATATTAATATTAATTAAAACCGCGCGCAACACATCTAATTTTGTTTCGGGCGAACGTATTGCCGCGAAAAATCAAAATGGGTCGCACCCCGATGACAACGATCGGATTACTAAATTATTCACCGTCTCTCATCAAGCTGCTGCGTCTGCATCAGTGGTTCAAACACTGTTAGCGTCGGGGCGCGTTCAGACATGGAACGGAATCGGAGTTTCTCGACAGACCGAGAAGTGGATTGATTCGGCGCGGCGAAACAGAATTGCAAATTGGTTCCAATTTGGGAATACGTTTTTCTCTCCTGCCACGAAATGCCCGAAACGATGTCGACGTTGGCTGGATCCATTCGGGGGAACGGAATAAATTGAGTTGCGATCATGTCACAAACAGCGCCGCGACGTGCTCCCAGCATTCCCCACATTTTATACGGATCCGTCGTGCGGCCAAGTTTCGAATCCGACGTTGAAGGCCTCCTCGGTCAGTTGTTATCGATGGTCGTCGCGACGACACTTTGAAAAACGCGAAGCAATCGTTTGGCACTCTCTCAACAGAATCGTAAAATAGGAAAAGGTTACTGGTATACCTGTATAATAAAACGGAGTCTGACCGTTTGAGATGGTCGTGTGATTGCCTGACTACACGGGGTGACAACAACATACTCGGCCGCCATATTCGAGACCTCTTTTTCTCGCTGTAGGTGTGACGTCAGTAACTCTCGCCCAAAAAAGTGACGCCAGCACCTGCTTGATACTTGAATTTCCATGGGAAAACGGCGTCTGTTGGAATTTCTCTCGCTCAAAAAATTCCGGGGATCTCGGCCGGGAATTCAACCCGGGATGAAGGCACTTATTCTTTATAACAGGCTTAAGCGCTGTTCGACAATAAATGAACAATTTTTAATGACGTTTGACGTAATGAATTTGTTCTTTTTCTGTCTTTATTTTATAACAAGCAATTAGGCCCTTTTCGAGGACAAATATTTTTTATCTATAAAATTATTAATTTAATTTTGCTCCAAATACAATTAAAATTAAAAAGTTTATCAACCAATTAACAATGTAAATACCATGGTGCTGGTAAATATTTTGTTTCAGTTGCATAAAATTGACCGCTCAACATTTATTTTTCTTGGTGTCACACGCCATGGAGGAATTTGTAAATGGCGACATTGGTCACCGAAATCGAATCACGCGAAGGCCTATTTTCAAATTTTCGCAAATATTTATTCCCTAACTTCGATTTATTTTCCAAATATGACTTTGGATGGAAAAATTACCTTTTTTCTGTGATTTTTCAAGTTTATGAATACAGTAGTAACAAACATGAGAAAAACTGCGTTTATGAAATATAAGGCTTTCATGCTCTTGCGTTCGCCAATTTTGGTCCGATGTCTAAACGCACCCTGCTTATTACTACCGTCTGTTCCGAGTACAAATTTGGCTCGCGTTGGCAATCATTTTTGCACGTGCAAGAGAAGTGAAAATTAGTGTAATTGTGTTTGAATTGTAACATGTCTAAATTAACAAAAAAAATGTGGCGACAATAAAATTTGATATTAGCAAATGTTAGAATTGCTAAACCTAGTACGCGCTGAATTAGTGATAAAATTGAATTTCCACGCTGATTGAATAAAATTTAGTTCCACGCGTTTACCAATGTAAACACGCATGTGTCAAAAACTGTGTTCGATTTGTCGAATGCACCCCTGGACAACCGCAAAAGCAGGTTTTATCCGAAGCGACTGTCGCGAGCTTTTCAAAATGGACGAGTCCCCTGAAAATGCGCGCAGTCAGCTCCAGGCGTTACGATAAACCTATTCTCCTTTCTCGCTGAACATTGGAAAACCGAAAGAGTTAGTTTATGACTTGTGTGATCGATAAGAACGACATTCGCCGTGTTTTCCACCTCCCGCCTCTTTCCGAGAAATCCTAGTTGGCCCGAGCCAGCACCGGTAAGCCAACAAACTGCAGGACATAGACGCCAGGCGCTCAACACATCATCCAGTTCTGCTAGTTCGCATCGGATGGCGTTACGTAGAAGCACCAGCACAGTATCATTGAAAAATCGATCAATACTGACTTTTTCTTTTTAAAATATCTTTAAAACATGACTCGCGCTGCTTAAACGCGAATCGAAATGCTAATGAAAAGGATTTCTGCGCTCTAACTCCTACATCTCTTTTTTTGGGGTGGGGGCGTAAAGACATCATTTGCGTCACGCCACACCATTGACGGCGAAATTGTAACGAGAGACGAGTCAGACGTGTACGTGCCCATGACGCGTGCATCGATTTACTATCGGCCTTAAACTCTGCCTCGCGACGAAAAATAAACGGATCAGGATGTCTACGGCCACCCCCAAAACAGTCCTCGTCTCGTCAAATTAAAACGTTGCCAAATGTGTCGTGATCGCAGGGTTCAAATCCCGGTCGGCACCACTGGAATTTTTCTGGCGAGTGAAATTTCTACACTTATTTCTTGGTAAACGAGAGTATCCAGCAGGCGGCCGGGGTCGAGAGTCACAGACGTCACATCGATGGCGAGGAAAACGGGTGAAGGGGTCGGATCTGACAGGTGCTGCCTTCTGGTGGTGGGCGAGTTTGTTAACCGAGTTTGCGGTTTTGCCAGTGGTTAGTGTGATTTCGTGCGTGACGATACCTGGGGGATTTTAGGGCGAACACGCTTGGTGAACCTCCTTAACAAATATCTCATGAGTGCGTGCCGATGCTTCAAATTTGCATACCCCCTTTTCTCCCATCCACCCCCCCTAAACGCGGCCACATATTTCCTGATTCAAATGTCCTCGTATATAACGTGTATCGTGTGACTAATTCAGAACCGCGTTTCAAGTCGACTCGCCTTGCATTATGCATTCGAACAAGGAAGTGTAAAATATAGATTGGACGTCTCGTTGCAACATGTAAATCCCGCGTCAACCAAGCGTCTCTCCACGAACCGACACCATGGTGGGAGTAGAACTAGGCCTACTACCCTGCCTTTGCCCGCGCGTACATCTCCTTGTATTTTCCAGGGGCTCGACGTCGCAAAGGTCACCTGTGCCATTTCCAAAAACGTCGTTATTAATTAATGGCGGCACTAACCATGAATTATCGCCGGGCATATTCGAGGCTTAGTAATATAATGTTTAGCCTTAATTTATGTTTAGGAGGTTTTGCCCGCGTCAATAGGAATGCCCCCAACACCAATACAGAAGTACACAAAATTTAAGACTGCTTAGGATTTCTAAAATCTGCCTTGAGACATTTGAGACGAACTCTGAAAACGTCATCTGCGGATGCGCACTCATGATTGATAGCGAAAATTTGCTATTGATAGTTTTTCAAACTATCACGATACTATCAGTTTTGAAAAATAGTAACTATCGTTAGTATCGCCCACTCCTACTGTTCATTCTCGAAAGGAAATTCCACTAATTTAAATGAGCTCAAGAAGCATAATGTAACAAGGATTTTAACTCCCGGTCTCCATGAAACCCTATATTTTTCGCAATTACCATTTCTAAGTAAAATATTATTACAAAAGCGAGTTCGCCACTCGGTTCGTCTTCTTCATTCGGCCTGTCCCGAATTCACCATTTCAGATATATATCATCCTGACGTCCTAACTAAATCCCTCATCAAGGATTTTAATGACGAGTTTGAACGACAGATGGCGCTTAATCACAATTGTGCTTAATTATTATTATTTTTTGGTTCCAACTCATCTGTAGTCAACCGCACTACAGGCATTACGTCCCCCTCATGGTGCTTAGGCACTGTGCGAGGGGGAACGACCAGTACTCCGGGATCGAAATTTTTTCGAGAGCCCGCGCCGGGAATCGAACCCGGGACCGCCGAAACCACAGTCAGTCGCTAAACCAACTGGGCTACGACGAGTCGTACTGTTAAGTACTTTTATTATTGTACTTTTAAGAATATTCAGCCACGTGATCTGTATTTGAAGATAGAGAATCTACGATCTCGAAGGCCAGCTTTCCCAAAATGTCAATGAAAATTGAAATCTCTAGCAATGACAAGCGGACCAACGCGTGACTACGGTATTATTATATTATTCAGTTCAGGTAAATAGTTTCAGTTCATCTTTTTGGATCACGCAATAGAGCGTTAACATAGCATAGTGCATAACTATTCCCGAAAGTAACTCGTTCGGGGGATGTCAGAATATCGGTGGTTCGGTGTGAATAGCTTTGCTGGGCGCGTAATTCCATAATGATGGCTTCGCGCCAGTATTCAATTAATTTAAGGTGGTGGGGAAATCCAGCTGTGAGAATGATCTCTAAAATTATAGAGCGCCGAGAAGAGAATAACGCCAGCAATGTGTTCCCGATTGCCAGCCGCCGCCAGAGGACGCCAAAATCAGTGGCTCTTTTCGGCGACTTGTGAAGACATGGCGTTCGTACGTGATTCTTAAGTGCGATGTTCGCGCAGATTAAACGCGACAAAAGATCGACGCGGTCCCTCAATTTATCTAGAGAGTTTAGGAAATTTGATTTGTGCTTGAGATTCCGGCAAATTGGCCATCGCTTTCACGAAATACAGGTCGCGTGACCGAATGGGATTGCAAATTGAACGCACCCCTCTCCAGCACGTGTTTTGAAATTCTCGAGTACTTTTGATCTAGATAGCTTTGTCCAAGCGCGGACTCACCGATTTTGTTCCAATGTCAAAACGCACCCTGCTCAAGCGTGCTTGAATTAATTAAGTATACAAGGAGTATTCTGGATGAGAAGGAATGATGGTGGTGGGGGCTCGGTTGATGGAGCGATCGAATAAAACATAACGACTTACGTGTTATGGGAGGTAGAAACGAAATAATGGGTGAGGGGTTGGCTCAGGTCTTGGCACACTTCCCGGTTGGCGGGATCGAAGATATCACATTCTTCGGACAGCAGATATTGACTAAAACCGTCGATATGCAGCTGCCCGTTTCTCCTGGCTTCGTCGGAAGGCTCGTAGTTTGTGATTATTTCACGGCACTTGTCAGCAGTCAAACCGGACATCTGAAAGCAGGCGGAGAAAGGATAGTGAGACAGGAACCTTAATCCGAGTTTGACCAAGGACCCTATTTGCGCTGTTAAAACCTGAATCTCCAATTGGTGACATTTCCTAGTCTAAGTGCTTGGAGACTTATAACATACAAGAGGGGTTCCCGGCTTTGCCTGGGTTTGCAGTAACCACCAATGAAATAAAAAATTAATTTTTTTAATTTACCGCCTATTTTAAGTTTACCGGCTATTCAACTGCATCACGCAGAGAATTTACAGATCTGTACATTATAAATTCGCCGCGTAGCAACATAAACTGGTAATCTGTGATAGATATGATTTGAATGAGTACACCAAAATTCAGCGCATCTGTATTTGCCAGTTAGGCAAAATGTTCTGTTGGTAAATTTAATGT
>JAQGBY010002527.1:0-22634 GCA_034698785.1 Mycogona germanica
AGTTTGAAGCGAAAGGGAGATTATCCAAAATTTGGTAACGGTTGTTTTATTATGTTAGATTGAAAATCGAGATCTGATATTCCGTCGATAGCGAATTATAGTGATGTACTAAGGGTATGTAAAATTTTATACTTTTTTATTGAGCCGTTCGAGAGTTAGTCTCCGAACAGGAAAATCATCCGTTTTATAATATAGGATTTCATAATATTAAATAATAGGGTTATTAGAAATACTAAATGGTGTCCACGACCTTTGGGTTCACGGTGTATTTTTCGTTGTTGTTTGTGATCCGTCGTCACAAAGATCAACAAAGAATTTCCGAGTTCGAGCGAACAAAATGGCAAAACTGACCAATAAAAAATGTGGTCAGTTCATGTTTGGTTCGTGCTGAGAACGTTAGCTTATTCTATTGCATAATAACTAAGCGAGGGGTTCGCAACTACAGAGAATACGGAATAACCTCAACTACCGGATATACTACATGTACAGTAGTAGAAGCGAATGGTGTAGCTAAGAAAACGTGGAGAAGGAAGAAGAAAGAGAGAAAACTTAACGATGATCCGCAAACAAGATTTAATGGTCCGTGCTCGTGGTTTCAAAACGAAAGCAGAGATAACCAACCATTTTAACGGAGGTTAAACCTAGTATATTTTGGAAACTGAGATTTTATGTCGACATTATTAGCATTGAGCGCGCATGTAGTTAGCATTTGCATTGCTTCGTAGGTTACTGACTTTTAACACCACCACCACCAGCAAAAGTGTTTAAACCGAGCTTCTTAAAAAAATGTTTATTACATGCTTTTTTTTCCCCGTTTGGTTTATGACGAGACAAACTTTGTAGCGAATAGTTAGGAATTCTCGGAAAGAAGACAGCTACAGAGTATTAGGCGGATGAATTATTACTGTTATGGATTTTTCGGCAAAAAATTTGATCAACATTTTCTTAACAATTCGATTTGTTTTTCGAATCGGTTGTCGGAATTGATAAATATGCAATACATGTAGAACGACCGATTTGTTGCAGTCATCTTTTAGTTAGCTCGATTTTAATTCGAAGATTGTCGAAGAAGTTTAATTCTTCGAAATTGCAACAATTTGTCTGTGTAACAAAAGGTGAGTCATACTTTTCTAAGACAAATCAAACTTTTGTTTTCAAAATTCTGTAATTCAAAACTATGTAAATGTGTCATTTTGTTTTGGTCAATGACACAAATTCAAATTTTGATTTCTGTCTATAGCGACTGAACCATCACGAATATGGTGTAAAAAATGGTCATCCAAATTTATCTAAAATCAGGAGATGACAAATATAATATTTTCAGGATTCTTACGGGATATTTGCATTCAACACAATTGAATTTTATCAGAATGTTTCCAACAAGTCATTTTTCAATCAAGCTGCATCATCTCATTGCCATTTCATTGCCATTTCAGTTAACTTCTTACGTGAATAACAGTTTGTGTTGGAAAAATTTGAAAAAATTAAATTTATGTGTCGAATTTTAAAATCCTGAAATCATTCTCATATTTAATGGTAGTTTGAATCATCCCAGTTAACGGATTAATGAAATTGGTTTCGGGATCTCCTTATTTGAGATAAAACTGAGATAATCAATTTTTTACAGTGTACCACGAGGGCAACTTTATGTGAAAAGGAACGCTTGCTTGCTATTTAATAGTTGCCTCTTCGACGGCCACTTCTGATCACAACCCCTTTGACCAGAAGCTATACCCTCTATCCACTTCCAATAACAGAAAGAACCAATATAAACAAGTATTTTGTCGTTCTCTTCGAATTGTATTTATGGATAAATGGCTACATACTAATGATAGAGCAAACACGAAAAACGGATCCAAGCAAAGACTTTACATCAGTCTAAAAAACGAGCAACGGTAAGAAGATAATCCCTGTTGCTTAAACCTGATTTTGAGTTAAGCTTTTAATACGTTGTGATACGGCTCGATTCGACCCCTTAAGTCGATCTCACAAGTCACTAGACTTGTTTCTCGCTACTAGTAAATGAAACCGCAAGCGAGGATACAGAGTATTACTCCTCTCTCTTAAAGCACTTCTTTATCGAGCATTTAAAAGGCAGAGAGATTCTGTTGAGCCATCGTCGCCTCTTACGAACAACAAACTTGTGTACCTGTGTATTTCCGAATAAATATTCATTCGAACGTCACTGTTAAGTTGGCAATAAATTAGTTCCGAAGTTGTGCGCACCCGACGACGCACCCATTGCTTTTGCAGTACGGCATGAGCCCACTTTGTCGTTTGGGACAATCATTTATTCAACACACGCCAACCTGTATCGCTTTGTGGATAAGTTGTCGTCGACTTCAGGATTAATGTTGTGATCTCTCGCTAAGCACAGGTAAAAACGAATCCCATTTCTACACTGCGAATCAAGGTGTTTTAATTTAGGGGGTCACGTTGAACTGAAGCGTTGTCAGACTTTCTCAGATAAAAGTAGATAAAAGTGCTAACTTTTATCTACCCACTTGGCAAAGAACCCGACTTTGTCCGGAATCATAAACTGGGACATAGTGATTCGCGATATTATTCGAGAAGTCTTAAACGATCGATAGCGAATTTCTTTTACAACTATCGCGCATCACTTCGGTTTTCTGGACTTCTAAAGTTCATAATCATTTTTACTTTTGCAACGTCATTAGCCACCCTTAGATGCATAGATGCAGTGTTATTTGTAATTATGAAACTGATATGTCACTCATGCAGAGAGCAACATAAATATTTACCTGTTCTAATATAGAAATTCCGACACCACACGCAGAGTAAATTTCGCGGTACTGCGTTGCGCCGTTGGTGAGCTATCGATATGGCCAGAAAACACAAACTTTGTTGTACTCTGTACAGTATTAGATGCCGAGAGTTTTAATATTATTTGAAAAATACTAGATTTTAGGAAGCCTGTCGGACAGGGTTCAAAGAGTCGACTGAAAAGCTTTTGAAAAATAAAATATGATGAATTCGTGAACCAGAACTCTCGCTTGAGCTGCTTCTTCATTGCGATAGGCGAACACAACGCTATAAGCCTCGCTCGGGAATTGCGTTGACACGCGGCCATAATTCAATGTCAAATTGCGACATCCGAATAGTGTAATTGTCTTTTTTTGTTGTTGAGATATTTGTTAAGGAGGTTCACCAGCCACGGACCGCGAGGAAAACACTAGTGTAATTGTCAGCTGTTCACAAAATAGATGTTTCCCAGTGTCAAACGAATGGTGTGTCGAGAGCGGAAAAGACATTTGTTTTCTTGGCGTCAGGCCTTGCTCACACTTGAGAAACCAACGACAGTCGCGGCGATGTCGAACGCAACGCGTGTGTGGCGTATGACCAAATTAAAATATCACGAGTACGCATCAGGAAAACAACTAGATTTTGATTTTCCTGTCCGGAGACTAACTCTCGAACGGCTCAATGAAATGCCATAAAACTTAACATACACTTAGTACACCACCATAATTCGCTAGTGATAAAATTTCAGATCTCAATTTTTAATATTACATAATAAAACAAGCGTTACAAATGTTTGGATTATCTCCCTTTCGCTTCAAACTTAAAAAAATGGCGTCTCCACATCAAAAGCATGACGTCGTCGATTTCACGAGACAACCAAGCAAACCAGATAACAGTTCCAACCAAGCAAACCAGATTACAGTTCCAACCAAGCAAACCAGATAACAATTCCAACCAAGCAAACCAGATAACAGTTCCAACCAAGCAACCAAGAAAAACGCAGAAGAACCACTACGATGTTAAGGAATGTAATACGATTGCGACTTCGGGGAAGTAGAACAAATACGGGTGACCCTTACTTTCAGTGAGCCTCAAAATTAAGAAGCACTCTCAAAAGGACTCATCTTTCACAGTTCCTCTTCATGCCTAACCATATTGGTGGTTCGAGTCAAAGGACTATTCCTTTACCTAAATGTTCAGACAATCGATAGTGACGAGCTATTCGATCGCATCGATCATCCGAATCCCCAACACGATGTTGGGATGTGACGTTTGGTGACAACCATCTTGTCGGAGTCGGAATGGGCAAAAGGACGCCGGCGATGCCAAAAACCCACATCGTCATTCCGACGAGAAACTTGGTGTTAATCACAGTGTTGGCTACAAAAAGCGCTAGACTCGGCGTGTTTTTACAACCGACGGGGATCAAAAGCCGCTGAACCGTAGACATGAGCAGTGATTGAAAAGACTAGGCGAGTGCGGGAGAATCGGGAGAATCGGGAGGATTGGCCCACCGGGACTCGTGTGCACTCACACATAGTGGCGTCTTCAAATAAGTAGTCAGGTGTCTCAAACCTCCGCCTCCGATTTATGAGCACTGTCGGCGTGTATTTTTTTTACCAGTTATGTGAAGAACTATTTCTCCAAAACAGTTCACGAACTCATTTTTGAAATTGTTTAAAAAAATTGTCTTGATATTGATATAATATCAAGGAGGCAAGTTGTGTCCGGGACAGCGCCGGACGAAAAAAGAAGAACCCAATCGGCGACAAACTCTTCAAATACCATACCTATTATTTAATAAGAATAAACTAAAACGAAAACCACTGCAACTAACTAAAAAATAAGAACGATGACGATTCAAAACTCAACATTCTCATCTCCCGAGGAAAATTAAAATTATTTTAAATAATTTCATTTGAAGAGTTTGTCGCTGACTCTGTTCGTCTTTTTACGTCCGGCGCTGTCCCGGCCACAACTTGCCCATTTATTATGTATATATATATATATATTCAAGACGTTAATTGATTGATTTCAAATTAATAGTTTGCCAATTGTAAATTATTTTTGTAATCAACTGTAGTCATGCGCAGTACAGGCGTTCTGATCCCTCATGGTGTTTAAACACTGTACCACGGGATCAACATCGAAATCGAAATAAATAAAAAAATAAAGGTAACTAAATTTCTCATAGTTACTGGATGCTGACTAATCTTTTTAAGAGTATACAAAATAAGCAATACTAAAATTATTTAAAAGTCAATTGAGCAATTGAGATCGGAGTAGTCACCGGCGACGATCTGGTGGAAGTCACCCGATTTTCAGTGTCGTCTCCAGATTGGATGTCTAGATGAGGGCATTTGGTGCGCATCTCTAAGTCGTTCTAGTGATCATTTCTAACCCTCCATACGCCCATATTACAGGCCTTGAACCACATTTTGGCACCGATTTCAGAACCGCCCTCTGCTCTACAGCTCTGTCCCCATCCGCCAACACCACCACCACCACCACCACCCTCTCCCTTCCCACTTATTTTGGCGCCAGTCTCTCTTTTACAATGTTGCCAACGTGTTGCAAAAATTTCCAACGTTTCAGTTCATTTTGATATCTTTAACAGAATTTTCCTGATAACGCCTATAGCGTGTTCTCAACTTTGAACCTAGTCACAATCTAAAGCTAGTCGCGAGGAAGCGCGTCATAGGAGCACTTTGAGTCAACGCTGTCCTCGCCGAGGATGTTTAGGAGACCACCACCAGCACCACCTGGATGTGATAAATGATAATAAAGAGGGCGTCTACCTCTGCAGCTTCTACCAACATCTAGTGTCAAAATTAGATTCAGCTCGAAAACTTCTGGACGTTCTTCAAATGAACGCCTGAAGAGAGTAGAAATTTCTCGGTCTTCCATTCCCCCTTTTGGTCTAGTGTTTAGACATTTATTTATTGGTGACGAAATCAAAAAATATATTTTTAAAAACACTTTTAGATTCTCCAAAGTGTCCTGTATTTTTCTTGTATTTTTGTGTAATGCAATTATATCTCATGAACGAAATCGCATGGAGACATGAAATAAGTTACTGGTATCTTAGCATTTGTGGCACTAAATTCAGAAAACTAACGAGACGGTCTTGAATCGATAAGCGATCTCGCCTTGCCAATAACATGACCATTTATAAAAGTCTCGTCTTGAGATCCTAACAAGAAACAACGTCACCATGTGTAGGGTAAATAAATGACCCTCGTCTCGCTTTGACCTAGTAACAAGACAAGACACGACTGAACAAATCTCGTCTCGAGTGATCCCCGAATTCGACGTGTGTTGCCCCAAACAGCACCGGGTAATTGTCAGTTACCAGAATTGTTCACACGCGCTGCAAACCCCTAATAACAATTAGTTCTCAGCCCTTAATGACCCCAAGCGCCGAAACCATTACTTACAACACCTAAGCCTCTGGCTCGTCCCTATCTATGTACGCAAAGACGCTCACCTCTGACTAGGGAGGGGGAATAAAATAGGGATGAAGTAGATACTTGGATATGGGGGTAGGGGGTAGAAAGAAAAGAGAGGGGGGATAGTACCAAATGAGGGGTTGTGGGGGTTTTACGCGATGAATATTACGATGGGAGCGCGCGCGTCTAACCTATAATTTTGACACTTATTTTGAGGTTCGCGACGCCGACCCGAGCCTGGGGGAAGAAAATCTGCATAATTAAATTTAGTAGTAGGTCTTCATCCTCCTCAGACCACCAGAACAACTCACGATTATCTCAGCTAAACAGTTGATGAAACAGGATTCTTCGGGAATGTCCCGTCGCAGATCAGTTAGTTGGTAGTGCGGCGGTTCGATTCACGATGCGGGCTCTCGTTTATTCGATTTTTACCTTCGATTAGTACGATAGTACGAGAATGTAAAGGAAAACTCCTAACTCCAAAAGCGATTTAGTATAGTTAAGAAACTGGGAATTAAAAATTCAGAATTAACACTACCTATAAATGTTAACATTTAAAGTGTTGAAAGTAGAACAGTTTTAAAATTTAAATTTCATACACTTAACATCAAAATGAAATGGTCACAATTATTAACAATCCTGGTTCATATTATAGTTCTGACTTTTAAAGAAACTGGCGCCAGAATCTGGCGCCAGAATCTTAAAAGTGAGAGTCGCCTTTTATGAGCACCTAAATGGAGAATAACGAGTGGTGGAATTGAACCAACAATCCATTTCTTCGTGTGTAAATGGAGAATGTTTGTCTTCGGAGGACACACTTGGTTCGGAATTTTTTGCATCTCCAGGCGGAGACTTCTTAAAATTGGTAACAATTTCCAATCCCCGCGCGCGCGTGGAGTTAGATCGATATTGGCGGTGACGTCACGTGAGTACGTCTTTAAACGATTGAAAGGTTGACTATGACGCGTCGCTTAATTGAAAACGACAACCGCGCCACCATTTCACATAGTTCTCACTCCAAAAGAGGGACTATCTTACGTTTTCTCCTTGACTCGATCCGTTAACGCCACCACAAGATTAAGATTGGTCATCAATTGAATTCAGAAGACAAACTCCCCGATAAGATTAGAACAACAAATGTGAAACCACTTTTTTTAAAAAAGTATTTGTAGAGCAAAGAACACACGTTTAAAAAAATGATTGAGCAATACTTTGAATTCTTAAAACATTACATTAAAACTACTGGTGGAGTGAGACACTTCATATGCAATTAAATAAACTACCGATCTCTAATTTTTGCTGAACTAACGAAATATTAGTTCACCTCAAGAACAGTCAGAGACATTTTTGGCCATCACTTTAAAATTCTTCAAGCAGAGCTGCCCATAAAGTAGACGATTTAATTTTGCTTTCGCGCAACACACCCACTGTTGTCAGTGATCGCCAACGTCAGGGGCAGCATTAGTTAAACGAACTATTAGCTACATCAGCTGAGAGGAAAGTAATTGTAGGTCGACATCTCTTTTGGAAACTGTTAACGGCAATGTTGGTCGAACCGGTTGGACTTTCCCACTGCCAGTGAATCGATAAGCAAGTAGAGATTCCGGGTCCCACCGGGTCTCCCACATGACGAGCCGCCACCATGCCAAATGCCACCACCTGCGAATGAAAATCGATGCGCGAGCCGACACAGGCCTTGACAACCAAACACAACAAGACGCTCGGGTCCCTGTCTTGACACACCCCTCCCCCCTACTTCTTCCATTGGCCACCACTTCGCTATCTTGACTCGTGAAAGTGCGGAGACAACATGTGTCTCAGAGACCAAGAAGACGTCGCGAGGCGAGACACGTAAGACGTGACGCGTGCGACGGACATTAAATTTAATCGCGACCTCCTTCCTTCTCTGACGCAATCTAAACGGTCCGCAACAGCTTGTTACATGGAGGATGTGATGTCACAGTTCCGTTAGGTAAACTGTGTACGGACTAAGATGGAGGGAGGACTCACCCCGGGCCCACAAACTCCAACACTTCCGGACAACTTACCTAAACCCTTTAACCGGTCAAGACGACATAACGCGTTTTCACTTTTCAAAATAATCCTGGCAAAAATCTACCAATCACAGAGAAATGCGAAGCACATGATTGGATAGAGCGAAAAATTAATTGTCCGGTTAAAGGTGGTTAATAATTATTGCATCGCAGGTTTAAAAATTGGATACAGTACAATCCATCGTAGAAATAGAAAACTCAATGTAAACTTTATAATTATTAACAGAACATCTCACATTCCTCATGAAAAACAAAGAAATGTTTGTGAGGTGTTTGGGCTTCCGGAATCCATGATTAGAGACCGCGGGGCCACTTCCCACCTCTCCCCGGCCCCTGCCCGTAAACATATTCGTACAGTGCACCATGGAATCCATGGATCCATTTGAGTGGAGTAGGGGAGGAACTGAGGGTAGAGAGCTACGATCCATCCAGCAGATATGTTGGGGAGATAAACACGCTCCAGATATTAAACGAGATGGTTGTTCCATCTCCCCCCACTTCACCACCATCACCAATCCCAGCTTCCCCTTGCTCAGTACGAGTGCCACCGAAAACGTCCCAAAGGCGGAAAACATGACGCACCCATCTTGCCAAAAATCGCCGTCCAAATGTGATTCGTGTTTGAGATTGGAGTCGTTCCTCGCGAGTCTTAACACAATATCCACGTCTTCTCTCCAGTTTCTGGGTCTCTCCTAAGACCCGACAACAACCACCACCACAGATAACAGTTCTCATGATCACGGAAATTGCATCAGCATAAATTTCAAAGCACAAAGTTGCGCCGTTCGTGAGTTGTCGATGAGGCAAACGTACAACCAACCACAGAAAGTTTAAGTATTTTACATGTATAGTATATATGATTTAGTATTTAATAATTAAAAGGAAATAACGACGCCATGTTGTATATGATTTTTTTATATTTGAAAAATTGAATCATTTTCAGAGATTTCTTAATAAACTGACAAATGACTCGCGTGATTTTCGTTCAGCCATTTTTTATCCCCAATCGCTCCGCTTCCCGGAAGTTGGTAAAAATATGACTTCAACTCAATTTACACAGAAAAAAATCAACATTGGTAATTCTTGATTATGCCACAGGGTTGTAACAACAGAAACAAAATAACAAAAAAAAAGTACACACACGATCTGAATACGAAATAAGAGATTCCCCTCCCCCCATGCTGGTTAACGATATTCCACCCTCGTAAAGTTGGGGGTACGAGGCACACACACCATTAGGCCTAACATTTTCATGCTACATTTACGAAAATTGAAACAAAAAATATAAACCTAAGATAGAATTAATTAGAAGGTAGAATTTTTATCTCAACCAGCAAAAAAACCAAAAAAAACTGAAGTTTGTAGGAACACAAAAAAAAGTTTAAAACTGTGTAGATCGTCAATCGAAGTCAACCAACAATCATTTCGATTCACCTATAAACTGTGTTGTGCTGAATTCGGGTTCGAATCCCAGCACTGCATATAAATAAGCAAGAGGCAAAAACAGAAAGACCTAAGGAAATGAGATGATTTTAGGAGATACGAATTTTTACATGAATTCTAAAAATGCAATTCATGATGTCCACAGTAGCATTTTCTTTCAGAATCGCGGGTTCGATTATTTTAGTATTTTATGTTTAATATTTTTATTTTATTTTATTTTTATATTTAAAATATTATTCCGGTAATAGTATGTGGTATGGTGTGCTTGGTTGGAACTGTTATCTGGTGTGCATGGTTGTCTCGTGAAATCGACGTCGTCATGCTTTTGATGTGGAGATGCCATTTTTTACGTTTGAAGCGAATGGGAGATAATCCAGAATTTGCTAACGATTGTTTTATTATGTAATATTGAAAATTGAGATCTGAAATTCCGTCGCTAGCAAATTGTGGGGATCAACTAACGGTATGTTAAATTTTATGCTATTTTATTGAGCCGTTCGAGAGTTAGTCTCCGGACAGGAAAACCAGATTTTTAGTTTTCATTAAATCATCACGTAATCATTAAGACTGAGACCAATAGTTCTTTAAATGCGACTAAAGGTTACCACGTCGTTACTAGTACCCGAACAGAGCAATAAAATGGTCTCCACCCCCATCACCCTAAACCCCCACTGAGGAACAAGATGGAGTAAGCAGATTTGACGTCAAACACCCCTTAGTTTTTTATACCTTCGAGGAAGGAGAGAATGAGGAAAAAACCCACCTCTGTGGGACGGCTAATTACCCTCACAATTTTCATCTCTTCAAATTGATCGTACTAAAACTGATCAGCTAGAATTCGCCGAATTCCGCCAATTTATTCTTGATACCCGAGGCCCTATTTCGCAGACTGGCCAGTCGGTGAAAAATTAAAAGTTCTATAAATTTGGCAATATTTTAAAAGAGTGACAGGTACATAGGCTCTGCTATGCTGCATATCTTGACGTAAAAATACGTGTCGTAATTTTGCGTAATCGAATGATTCAATTTACGAACATCAAACGAGATCAAACATAAGAAATTCGTCTGACTTCGCAAATTGTCTATAGGGACCCTGAACTTCAGCTTTGTCCAATATTTCGAGCCCTAACTATTTCTGTAGGTGGTTTTGTCGAAGCAAGCTAGGGTAGGCTAGGGTAGGCCAGCGCGGCGACCAACGTTGCCATATGAATAGAGTGACGTCAGATGCGTTTACAAGGTTCTAAAAGCACTTTTGGGGTGAGTGAGTCATCGCCGGCAAAGACCAAATTCATGTCCTCAGAACCAGTTCCGGCGGCAGCAACACAGTAAAGCCGCCAACGAGCGAATCTTAACCAGTGATACGATAAGTACACTTGTAGTTGCGGACGCCACGTCATGTGTTAGGTTTAGGATTAACACGACCGGTAGCGCCCTCACACGGGCTCACTCAAATATTGAACAAATCAAAACACTTGAGCGCGGAAATAATAAGAAAAATTGTCAACTGTACTGAAATGTTTGACAAGAAAAAGCTGACATTTTGAAAACGAAGATGACACCTGCCACGTTAATTTATCAAACTACAACATTTATTTATTCTTACCCTGTTAGTACCTTTAATGTGAAGATGCTTAGGTATCACAAATGAGATATAAACTAATAATGAGATTGAGAATCCAGTTTCATGTTCGTCGCAACGTTTGGGGCAACTGGGAACGTCTCAGATCGCGTCACTCTAAAAACGTCTTAGATTCGGGCATCAGGTGAGGATTGGTAACCCGCTTAATGGCCGCATTTCGGCGACTCTTTTCGGCATCCGATTACATTTGCTAATGGCTTGCCAAAGATGATTTATTTATTGAACACAAGAGTAGGGCGTATGAACGGGGGGAGGTGGGACGTGGACGGGATTATATTATAGTTAAATTTGTAAACGCACACACAGCTTGTACAGATGACTGAGTACCTGTATTCGAAGCTGGTCAAGGAATTCATAAATAAATAGTTCTGACCGGTCGAACGTATTGTTGTGGGGTGGGAGGAGTGAACTTCGGATGTCTTAAATGGGAGCTACGTGTTTCTTTTAAGAGCTGCAACCAGAAGTAGCTTCTGTTTGAAACGCGTGCTGTCTTGCCTAATCCATTTTCCTCCTCAGTCCCGAACCGGAAGCATTGAACAGGAGGACATCATTCCAAAATGCCCACAATTTTATGAACATCATTTTTGTAAATATTAAATTACTTTTAATGTTATGCGTTAGTCCATAAAATGACCAAAATAACAGAGTATTTTTTAATCAAATAATTATGTAGGATGTTCACATTTTACTTTTGAGGGATATTTTATTATACAAAATATTGCGCCGTTTAAAGAGACTATCAATGTCTAGTAACGATTAGAAAAAAAACATACATCGCTTATCAAAACCTGGATTTGTATCGGGCATCACTGAAAATAACCTTCATCATGTCGTCGTGTTTTCCCCATGAAGTCAACCGACCAACTTCTTAAATCGCCTTTGAATCAGTTTTGTTCATGATGAGCAAAGTCACGGCCAAAATTCCACCAAAAAAATATATCATGCATATTGAAACGACGCAAAAATAGTTGACAACAGACAGCGGTAAGATTAAAAGCTAGACCCGAAAAACATTCGTGAATAATTATATATATATTTTTTCTTTTTCAAATAATGAACCCTTTGTTGCCCAATTAACAAACAGCGATGCGGTAACAGGAAAAAAAACATTCCACGACCGCATTTTTTCCCTATATAACAAATCACGGTTAAGTAATTAGAGCTTCTTTGGCGAAAACAGAAAATCGTAATCTCGTAATGGTTCATTATCTAGGCACGACAACAATCAACTGCGATGTCAAACAAACCGAAACGTTTAACGGGAGCTTCGAAAAAGAGAACACTGTAATCCTATATTATAAAACAGAGATTTCGATTTTCGTGTCCGGAGACTAACTCTCGAACGGATAAATGAAATCGCATAAAAATTAACATACACTTAGTAAACCATCATAATTCGCTAGCGACAAAATTTCAGATCTCGATTTTCAATATTTTATATTACAATAACCCTTGCCAAATTCTGGATAATCTCCCTTTCGCTTCAAACTTAAAAAAATGGCGTCTCCACTTCAAAAGCATGACGTCGTCGATTTCACGAGACAACCAAGCACACCGGATAACAATTTCAACCAAGTAAACCAGATAACAGTTCCAACCAAGTAAACCAGATAACAGTTCCAACCAAGCACACCATACCACAGTATTATTACCAGAAGATTCCTCGTATAAAGTAAAATCTAACAATTAGGCGCTTACACATGAAATCCGCAATTTTCGCCTGGACATGTGTTTAGACGTATTGCTGTACACACACCCTATCGTCCATCTCTCTCTATTGAAACCCTTGACCACTTACAGCGATAAAGGGACTCCTCTCTCTCTAAATGGAAAAGTGAAACCGATAACGCAAAAGGGAGGAGGTTTTAGCAAAAGTTGCGCGATAGACAATTGAGCAGAAAAAACTGCTTAACCTGAGCACTTACGGTAGCGCTAGATAGGCCTACTCTATGTGTCCGAACAAAGCAATGTGTACAAAAAATAGGTACCTGCATTTTTCTTACTGGTTGGTCATCTCTATCAGTATTTAATTTATTTGTTGTATTGGTCGCCAACGCACACCACGATAACGACAGCTTGGCTAGGAATGACATGATCCGAGAAATGGATGACGTTTAGGTGGTCATCGAATGTTGGGGCTCGTCAAGAAATGACCACAGAATTAGATCTGGTCATGCGGCCAACTATGGCAGATGGAATTTAATTGTTATTTCATGATAACTTGTATCCATCTTTATATTTCGAAGGAGAAAAAAACGTTTATAATTCTGGCAAGTGGCATCAAAAATATCCATATAAAAAATGTGCTCTCATTGACCACTTTGTGGACTTGTTAAGGGGGAACAATTAGAAATGTTAGATTCCAAATAAATAGTGTGTTACCTATACATAGGTTTAGAAAATTCTGGGAATTTTATAATTAGTTTAGTTTATCCGTTTTGTGAACGGAACCAAGTAAACCAGATAACAGTTCCAGCCAAGTAAACCAGATAACAGCTCTAACCAAGCACACCACTTTATTTAGTTTAGTTGGGTTACCTATACACAGAATTATGTTCAGAAAATTCTGGGAATTTTATAATTAGTTTCGTGAATTGAAATTAAAATTATTTTATAAATTATTTTGGAGTGCAGTCACAAGTGTGGCGAAGATGTGATAGGACTTTTTGTAAGAGCCTCAAAAATTAAATTATTAACATAAATTGGGTTGCAAATTTTAATGTCAAATAACATAATTTGCTCAATGTAAAAAATGTTGCGAAGCAATCGCATTTCTTGATTGTTGCGATCTAATCGATACATTAGTTTTGATGTCTACCAGTGTTTCCGCCCTAAAACTCTCACCAGGAGGCGACCTGGTAGTTTTTGCCTAGCCTAGGCAACCACGGCTTTCGTTTCGGTCTCGTCTCGGTCTCGAATTTGTCGAGACTGTATTTATTAGGTGATAAGCAAAAGATAAACTACACGCCCAATCTATTACACTTTCTCTACACAATAATTAATTGATCGTGCGGCGTTAGCGATAAAAGAGAGCCGGCATATAAAATCGATCGATATTTCGGAACGCTAAAAACCGTCTATGGTAATTTGGTAATTGTCCCTACCCTGTTGAACTCTCCCCGCCCCCTCCACTCCCCCCACCCCCCACCAGCACCAAAAGAAGACGACGTCACATAAATTTATAGCTGTTTATCGCCGCGCTCAGCCAACAATTAATTATTGCTTCAATTAAAACGGAAGACGACGAGACGCCATTTGGATACGGATAAAAATGGCGACCTCATCCAATATATATTGGCTCCTCGCACTATATATCGGGGAAAAAAATTGGTCGATGGTTTCGTTAGAAAGCCACGAGAGGCGCGACAACCATTGGTGCAAACTGCCAATAGGGAAAGGCTGGTCAAATGCAACAAGATTGATGAAGTGCAACCTGAAGAACTTCACTTCCGGTAACACTAATTAAAATTCTGAAAGGGAAAAAAGTGGACTTTTTAAGATGATCCATAACCTTGAAAAAGTGGCGCTTCCGTAAACAAGAAGCTTCACCAATCAAGATTAAAGTACATAAAAGCTGGTGCTTAAAGTGATTGCCTGGCAACCGGGGCAGCAGCAGCAACACTCTCGCCCGCCACCGAAGGGCAGCACCTTCCAGATCTAATCCCCTCACTCCTCTACATCGGTTCGAGACCTCTTTTCCTCCTCGCCATAGGTGTGACGTCAGTGACTCTCGCTCGCGCCATTGACATCGACACCTACTTCATAATTGCATTCCCAGGGAAGTCTCGAGTCGAAGTTTCTCAGAGGTTTCAGCTGGGAATTGAACCCGTGATCAGGGCGACTGCGGTAATTAACAATAGTACTAGTGATAACATTGTACCATGAAAAACAAAATCCAACTTACATTTTCTTGACCTGATGGTAGATGTCATGGGGCACGTGGGTCAGGTTCAGCTCGTTGCAATAGACCCTGGTCACTTGACCCAGTCCCTTGCACAGGCAGCCCTTCGGACAGTGCCGACCGCTGCCGTGTCCCACTGCCGGATTGGTCTGGCCCCCTCCGACTCCGTCACCGCCGGACTCACTGCCAGACGACGCAGCCGCCACTCCGCTCCGACCAACCAGCATCCACCACACCAGCACCATGGACAACAACACCGCACCTGTCGTCCGCTGGGGCGCAGGATTGTGCCGGAACCGCGCCAGCCTATACAGCGATCGCGCCGGATTGTACCGGAACGTCAACGGACTGTGTCGGAGGATACCCGGATGGTGTAGGATTGGAGCCGGAGGGTGACGACGGATGGTGGCCGGATAATGCCGGACGCATTTGAATCGCGACAGTCGCAACGAAAGACACATGGACAGCGATCGCCGAACCGCGACACCTCCACTAATCCGGCGGAAATCCGAGTAGTCCGGCTGGTCCGGAGTGCCGGATCGCACACGCCACTGAAAACCAGCCGACGTCCGGTGGTCACCGCCACCATCCTGGAACGAACCGACGCCTGTCATAAAAATTGGCCTGGCCAATCGGACGAACCTAATTGCCCGCGAATCATTAATCCAACTGACCACTCATGTGGTGGTCAACGTCTAGGGATAATGCACGGCTGACCGATTAACTAGCAGCACTCGCGATTTGAGAAATGTCGAAGCCATTTAAAAAATAATCACACTGAAACCACAGTAGATTTGTCTAAATATTCAGAACACATTCTTCCATTTGCGAATTCGATCCAAATTCTCTAAATTATTTCTCACCGATATTCACTGCTCAAAATTTAAACTTCCAAAAACAAATGAACAAAGTAACCACACGTCTAACCTATTGTCGAACTTTGAGCTCAATACCGGATATCGTGTGTAACCGTGTTTCAGTAACCGTGACACTTTTATTCGAAAGGGCAAAGGTGATCGCGTGGATCAAAAATTCTTTCTTCGCACTTACACTCGCACGAGTGATGTCAATTTGTTTGGGGGGAGGAGCTTGTCTAATTTGTTTCCAATAGGTAAGTGAAAGGAATCCAGCGAAGGAAGTAAATATTCATTCAAGTTTTTTCTTCTTTCTTTTCAAATATAATCTGTCGCGAAGGCAGGCCATAAAATCGCATCAACCGGAAGTGATTCCTCAGCCTCTGTGGTTTGAACAGTCACACCAGTGGCTTACCAGAGTACCGAACCGAATTGAACCCAGTCTTGACCACACACACACTGTCACGTCTTCACAACCCGATAACCAATCAAATCACTTCACTTTGAACATAATCCAATCGACGGACGCCACAAGAGACCAAAAGACGGATCCATCATCTCGGAGCTTAAGTTCAGCAGAACCGGAATCAGAGTGACGGTTGATTGAGAGAGCAACTCCAGATGAGTGTGTCACCAGCGAACGGAATGGACAAAGTGAGCCACCATCCTGTTCCGAAAGAGAGCAGGAGAGAGAGAGGGAGCTGACGATGGCAACGTGACGATGGCAAAGACCACGTGGAAACCCGTCGAGGCGCGCGCTTTCAGAGATGCATTTTCATTGAGCGCGGACACACGTTGCTCTCGCCCAGAGGATGCCACGATTCTGCTTGCTGGTTGCTGGATAGGGTTTCGAGCAATCCCCAGCACCATCACCACCACTAGCAGTAGGAGCAGCAGCAGCATCAGTCGTCCGCCGCACGGCAGCGCTGCGTTCGCGCGCCACCGCCACCACCACCACGAGCGGAAAGTTCAGCGGCCTTTGGTGGTGGTGGCGGTGGTGGCGGGGAGAAAGAGCGAGACAGAGCCTAGGCATTGGTGGCCTAGCGAAAAAGCACGTCGTGTGTACCCGAGCGCGATCCACGGGTACTCGGGGCGCGCTCACAGCACGGGTGCGCTCGCAAATGCACACAGTGAACCCCGAGTCATTCATTCGCAAGGCCGTGTGTGTGTATGCGGTGTTTCCATAGTGAGGGTTTGGTCGTAGTAGCTCATGGGGTGTGTGTGTGTGTGTGTTGATGTTAGTTCAACTGAGGTCACACTGTTTATCGGTAACTATTATTGGCGACCAACAAGTTATGACTGCCGACTCGCGCATGTCAACCACCACCCCCACCTCACCGTAAGGACAAGCGATTCTGGGTACGCATACTGAACTCCGAGTTCTTAAAAAGTGAAACAATTCATTACAGACACTGGATCACATTAGGCGGATGTGACGTCATGAGAGCAAAAATTAAAATGGGGATGCAAATAATTGGAATCGGTCGAATGATTATGACGTCATTTTTGATGACTTGATGCCTTTGATGTCTAAGACGATTTCCTGAAACCGTCTGAATAAATTTGACAACACATTTCAAAACTGTGTACAATAAGGAATCGCCATATTTACTGAGTAAACCTGAAACTATGGAACCCATTTTATTATTTTTAATAAGTCGGCTAAAATTAGTCCAATTATTATGAAATTGGGTTCAAATGATGTGAACCAATTTACCAAAATGATTGACATATGATGGCTTGAAAATAACCACAGCCAGTATTAAGGCATGAGTGAAATCGGGTGCGCCACTTTCTAATTGTTGCATCAATTGTCCATTGGTGGAGCTCATTTCACGCCCCACCTTCTGAATCTGCTCTCTCAGTTCATCCACATTGTTAATCCCCAGTGTTCTGTAGACCTTCTCTTGTAGAACACCCCAAATCCCATAGCCCACGGGGTTCACACGGGGGACCGTTTGGTGGCCACAATTAAATCAGGTTGGATCAATTCAGGCGTCTCCTGAGTGAGGATCCTCCTCCGTCTTGGTCTATCTTTCTCAACCCAGCTTTTTCAGTCCGCCTAAGATCCAGCCTTTGTTTGGGAACTCTTTAAGAAGTCGTTTTGCATCATACCTTTTTGTTTTCTCTGACAAATTTGATAGCAAACTTATTTTTTTTTCGTGAAAGGCATTTTCACAGCCGATTGTAGCAGACGCACTATGTAATTACGCATTGCATCGGTAGAGCGCGCCACCCGCAAGGCGGCAAATTTGAAATTTGAGACTCGAAATTCAAAAACAATACTAATATCCATTTTATCATCAAATTTCATAATAGTCGGACTGTTTTAGTCCGACAAATAATAAAAAAAGGGGTCCATAGTTTGAGGTTCACCCTGTACAGACGCTTTTTATGGGACTTTGTATTGCGCTTCAAATTTCTCAATTGCAAAAGTTTTCTTCAAATGTGTGTCCTGTCTTGTAACAGACGTCTTCAAAATTGAGGCCAATTTCAAATGGCGTCAGTCGATTTGTTGGAGTCTGACTGACATTAAACCGTAACGGTTGTAACATGGTTAGCGCGGTTGCGGTTTTTGTTCGGTTGCGTTTCAAACAGAGCGAGCAGCAGCAAGAAGCAAACAACACACACATATTGACAGACACAGCCAATACAAACTGACAAACGGGTTCTATGGATGGGCTCTGGCTTTACGACGCAAACACACGACAAACCCAAACCAGCAGATGCTGCCAAAAAAGAGAAGATTGGATATCAGATAGATTCTACTCGTGTGTGCGACGCCTGGGTGCGTTGCACAATTGCCAACCCACGATCCGGAAAAGTATGACGTAAGCCTTTGGGTTTGTTTGGTGCCGACAGAGGGCAGCACACGTTGAATAGGGACACGGAACCCTCATTACAACACTTCTAGTAAAACCTCTTGTTTCTCAATTCGAGAGAAACCCGTGTTACACACATAAAATCCGCTGCTTCTATCATTACTGAATGTAGTTTTTTTTTAATCCAATTAACATGTAGTCAACCGCACTCAATGCATTCATTAACCCCTCATGGTGTGAGGCACTATCCAGTAGTACTCCGGGATCGAATAATCGAGATCCCGTGCCGGGAATCGAACCCGGGACCGCCGAGCCACAGTCAATCGCAATACCGACTGGGCTACGACGAGTTGTTTACGGCATAACATCAGGGTAGGGGAGGTTTCAATTGAATGTCCCCGCAGACATTGGTTCCACAACAAACAGACCTGTGGGCCAACTGCGGGCCAATCCTCCCCTCCTCCAGAGCGAGCCACGTCCTAAGTCATATTGACAGGGGCAGCAATAGCATTGCCATTACGCGCTTATGACGTCACCGAGTGACGCAACCTGACCAATATTACGTCCTATTGAGGAAACAGTTTCCGGGATGGCGCATCCTCCTCTTTTTCCTCCCTTCCTCCCTGCCCAACCGACACAACAATCTCCTCAATTTATGGCCACCGTATTTGACCACCGCAGAGGTCACCTTCCGGAATTCTTCGCTAAAGGTCGCGCCTGCGTATGTGGTGCACGACAATAGATATTAGGAACATTTTTTCAATTCGTTCTTTCATATTTTATTTCGAATCATTTTTTAATAAATATTCATTTTTTGTGACTTGCACCTGTACACTCGATTCTATTTCCAACGCGCCCCTTTTTGTGAACCACCGATTGCCAACGTCAGTTCCGTGCCCCGTGACATAATCGGTATTTACACGTATTGTCGTTTTCTGACACGTCCAGAAATAACATTTCCGTCGCTCATGGGATTTGAAGGAATCCCGACTATGACTGACTAAATGGAACAAACAAAAATACTGACAGGCGATTGGATGGTTCGAAAAAACCAGATGTCCATGGACTGCGGAACAGCAGAACGGATTCTGACGCGGATTTCTGTTGGAATTCCAGGCGGACGTGAAACATCAACAATGTAAACAAAAAATATATGGCATGACTACTACAAAAGTGCTGAAAGTTCTCCTCAATTGATGGCCTTGCCTTTAACGAAAGATTGACACTAGTTGGACTTTCTCGTGTCAAAGCCAAATCGCCAATACAGAGAGTGAGGAATCGCGAGTCAAGAGGATTGCGGGGAAACTCCAACAGCGTTGCTTCAAATAATAATAATAAAAAATAAAAGCAATAAAAAATGGTTGCCGCCGCCAACCTGTTATTGAATATCATGTCATCGAGGCAGTTATAAAGTTTATAACTTGGGGGAAATGTGTAGTCCACGCGTTCCAAAATGAAGAGCGTCAACTTTAATCTAAAATTAATTGCTGCAGAAACAGGAGATAAATCGATTGGCGATGTGGTTATTGGGTGCAGTCAATTGGATCGGACAGATAGGGATTTTTTCTTCTCTTTCTCGTTTTTTTAAACTACAAGGGTGCCCGGCTTTGCCTAGGTTTACAGTAACCACCAATGAAATAAAAAATTAATTGTTTAAATTTACCAGCTATTTTACGTTTACACGATAACACACTCAAGCACTTGACACTTCTCCATTATTTCTTACCTTCTGTCTCAGTAAATTTGGAGTCAAGAATTTAGAGCATTTTTGCCATTTTGAAAAATTCGAATTTTTACGTGCTATTATTGTAACGTCATGCAGCGGTCCCTCAACATGTTATTTTTATATTAAAATAATTAGGATATCCAAACGTTTGACAATTGAAATGTTAAATTGAAAAATAATCGTTTTTAAAATATCTTTTTGATTAATTTTTTTTTTTAATATTGTTATTTTGTTTTATTTGGATTTTATATTGAAAATATTATTCCGGTAATAGTATGTGGTTGGATCTGTAATCTGGTGTGCTCGGTTGTCACGTAAAATCGACGACGTCATGCTTTTGATGTGGAGACGTCATATTTTCATTGTGAAGCGAAAGGGAGATTATCTAGAATTTTGTAACGGTTATTTTAATATGAAATATTGAAAATCGAGATCTGAAATTCCGTCGCTAGCGAATTATGATTGTGTACTAAGGTTATTTTAAATTTTATGTTATTTTATTGAGCCGTTCGAAAGTTAGTCTCAGAACAGGAAAATGAAATCTCCAGTTTTATAATATAAGATAATAGAGAGTATTTTTTTTTTTTTTTTTTTTTTTTAAATAAGGGGGGCATACCCCGTCACCTCACCTCCTAATGAGGTGAGGGACTCCGACCACCCCCAAGCCTGGATGACTCCAGCGGCTATGAGGGGGATGACTCCAGTATTACTATACCAAGTTTGGTCGAGTCAAATTTTTAAATTTTGTAAAATTTCTTGAAACGACGATACAAACTTATGAGCGTGTCTAGACAAAATAAAATTATATTGAGGAAAATTTGATCATATCTATTGTGTTTTTTAATGTCCAATTCGAAAATACAAAGAGCATTACATCACATTCATCTAAACTTATTTAGGGATTTGTTCCAGCATATGAATTCAGTTGTTATGTGAAGCATTTCTTGTTTCGAACCTTGTCAACATTCAACACCAGAATTGGACTACTTCGATAACAACTTTTTAATTGAACAAAACATAGCTATCCGTGTCCCGGATTGATTTTGAATTTTTTGTCACAGAGCTGTTCCTCTCAAAAAACATGTACAGGAAAACATGTAGGTTGTGGTGATGTATAGAGGTTCATTTTTTTAGAAATACGAATGCTCTATCATCGAACGCAGATAAAATAGAAATCGTTTTAATAGGACAATGTAATTATCGATTACACAATTATTGTAGAAAAAAGCGACAAGTAAAAAAAATACACAAATGAAAAACACCGAGAAATGTGCGCTGGCCACAATTTTAAAGCCACTGTCATCGAAGAACTGAGATCCTCCCATCGCCGAAAGGTATTGAAAAACAAACAGCTGGCTCGGTTGGTTGTCAGCATCATTCACAAAAACAATGTAAAGTTGTTGGGCGTATTTATAGAAAAATCATTTTTCAACCCTCTTTTCTGCTCGATCAATAAAAAAGACGCACTATTGGCGTTTCCAATTTTATTTTTTGCCACCGCCTCCCTACCATCATGACGCGCACACGGTTGACTTCTTTCTGGGATAGAAAACAGCAACAGCGACGATATCAACAGCTTGTATCGATGTCGATGAGCAGACTAGGCCACAACAACTGCGCTTAGCACATAATCGGCTAGTCGTGTTGCGAGCAGGGTGTCTAGAAAAATGAGAGTTCTCCCACAATATTAACAATAGGAAGATAGGACATTATCAAATTCACCAACATGATGTTAACAAATCATAAATTTGTTAGCGTTGTGTGCGCATCCTATATTATAAAACAGAGATTTTGATTTTCCTGTCCGGAGACTAACTCTCAATGAAATTGCATACAGTTAGAAAACCATCATAATTCGCTAGCGACGGAATTTCAGATCTCTATTTTCAATATTTAATATTAAAACAACCGTTACCAAATTCTGGATAATCTCCCTTTCGCTTCAAACTTCAAAAATGGCGTCTCCACATCAAAAGCATGACG
>JAQGBY010002528.1:0-22633 GCA_034698785.1 Mycogona germanica
AAAATATCCAGGTCGCCTTCTGGGGGGGTTTTGAGGAGTTAAATCACTGGTAAACCCCCTTAACAAATATTTTTTAAGAAGGAAATCCGTTTGTCCCTTTACCTGAATGAATGTTGCCCAATTGGAACAGCAGAGGACGATCTTTGAGCAGCTTTTGCGCCCGGCTCAACAAAAAAATATCATCAACTGCCGCCAACAATCTCATGTCCCGCGGCCAGTGCCCCAAAGAAGGTGATGTTCAAGTGGCGCCCTCTTGTGATCCAAGCGCGCAACACCCCCGATACCTGTTCCTCTCGTTCACCCCCCACCTCCCATGTGGGTGGAGTTAGGGGACGATTCTAATAAACAACAAGCGATTTCTTTTGTTCTCCGCTGCGATCGGGTCTCGTGTGGGGGGGGGGGGGGGGTTGGACAACCTTGCGGCCCTCGCGTTCCACTGCAATTTGGCTTGTCTGAGCTTTTGTGGACTCGATGACGTAAACTCCCAACGAACTGGAAGCGTTAAAAGTTCAAAACACTCTCTCCAGCACATTTGAAGTACTCGAGCATACTTGAGATGGGCGAATTGTCATTCGAGAAAGCGCAGAACTTTGTCACATCTCGTTGATCTTGGTCATTGTCTAAACGCACCTCAGCAGACGCACGTGATTGAAATATGCGTGCACATTTGAACGAGTTTGAGATGGGCGAATTTCCATTCGAGAATGAGCAGCACTTTCTTGACACAGCACGGACTCGCCCCTCTTGATCCTTGTCTAAACGCACCCTGCTCAAGGATGCTTGGAATTAAGTGCGCTTGGCCAGTGCAACAAGGGCTGTCCCTCAACAATTAACGATTATCTAGTACAATAAATCACAGATGGATTTCCCGTCGCTAATTTCCAAAGCTCACGAACGTCGCAACCGAGCGAATTTTACGACTTCGAGCAAGTTACCGCGTGGTGGTGTTGGTGGGAATGATATTTAGAGATAGATGTCGCCATCTATCGACATTTTGGAAGGACTGAAAGGAGGGGAGCTTTGAATGATGTTGTAGTTGGGGTCACAATGACGTCACAAAAGATTGAATTTTAGGACAACCGAAAACTGCGCTTTCACGTAGTGTCCCCCGATCGCAGCGCACCCTTGTGTTCACGAGGCAATCTTTGCTTTGTAGTTGTTCAGGCGTCGAGAGACTGACTGCCCATCACATTTTTGCATCTGGGAGGAGGAATTTTCGACCGAAAAAAAATAATTGTTCCAGTTTCTGATTTATGGGTGGTTGCGAAGAACAACTTTTCTGCAAGTGATAAGCGACTTGATCATTTTTTTTGGGTGGTCTCACCTCGTCATTTGGTCAACCAACTTGCCTATTTCAATAAATCCAGCTCCGGCTCTGAGGATAAGCCAGAAGCATTCATGGGGAGGTATCGGAATTTAATTATGCTGCTTGTACCAATTTGATTTGGGCAGAAAATAGATTAAACAGTACATTCGTTTTTTTGTTTTATTACGAAGAAATAGCAAACAACTGATAAGCAATAGACGAATTTAGCAAATTTCTGGCGCATTTTAGTTGACAATTTGTTTCGATCGAGGCTTTATTTTGGAAATGCTGACTCTTCTAGTTCATCAGTTCTATAATAAGGGAATATTGGGTGCACAATTGGTATTTTATAAAACCTAAAAATCTGGTTGCTATCACAGCATTGGTGGACGTAAATCAGAGACACCTAATGTTGCAAATTCTGCTGCTAGCGCAGGCTTAAATCATTTCGGAAACCGGTTGGACGACGACCTTTATCAATTGGCCGGTTGTGACAAGAACTGACCCAAACTAGTCAACACTAACTTTGCAGGCAGAAAACGTTTGGGATCAGGGCAAATCGCTCAATTCCCCTTCCTCCTTATTTATCCCCCTTCCCCCTGTCCCCCAAATTCTGAACTGTTGACAAAAGTATGTTTGACCTTCTATAATGCAATCGGAGGGGGGAGACACTAAAACCATTCTTTCAAATAAGAAATAATTATATTTGTGATTAAAAGGCAATTCCCATTACAGGATTTCCCAAAAACACACACAAAAAAATAATATCGATTGATTAAGTGACTATTTTTATTGAGCGTACAGCATGATAACTACAATTGTTAAAACACCAGCAGGACTAGGTGAACAATCGTTTCGAGGTACTGACGTCACTTCCGGTGCGTTCAATTATCGTTAATGGCTACGTCACAGCACAATTGCAATTATTTATTTCGCAATTCACCCGAAGTTACATCAAAATCGGCCAACTGGAAACTACATATTAGAAAAAATTAAAAAGTTGTTGTAACAATTTGTTCCCAACAAATTTTAGAAAGACAGTTACGTGAAAATCCAATTTGAAATATCCTTCTTCGAAATGCGAGCTTCGCCGAAAAACATTCGTCAATTTAATCTTCTTTTTGAATGTTCAAATTCCCAGAACAGGTTGTCAAAACAGATTTTGTCCTTAATGAAGAGCAGCGCTAAAAACCAGTTTATCTGCATACAAGCCTGGGACACGATAGCGAAAGTGTCGCCACCTCGTGGGAGGAAATACAGATACTATTAAAGTAATATTGCAGTAATATTGATACATTGAAATCTGATTAATCAAAATCATCCGATGTACGTGTAAAAAAAAGTTTCCCAGTTTTGGTAGGCAGGGATCCGAGGAGGCATCCGGCCTGTCACCTCTTCATGGATTTGGAAAATATTTATTTTAAAAAAAAAATGTTATTTCGTTGAAATCACGGAGCATCGAGAGAGTACAGTAGATATCCGAAATTCACCAACTACAGGTCAGAATAAATTAGGTGGTTACCAATACCTACTAAAACGCCTCCATAATCCAGTATAACTATGGTAGTTAAAGTAATTCCCGTGTAGGCGGCGCTGATGCTAATTTTCATGAAACCGAGACAAACGTCAAACAGCATAAATTGCGAATACATAACTTACGAATACGTGTTTCTGTTTCGCGGATAACACTTGCCTCATTGAGCATACAAATGTTGATAAATGGCAACTAGTTCTGGGAATCATGTTTTTGAAACCACGGACTTGCATAAATTAAGGCAATTGAGAAACATAGATACAGAGTGAGAATAGTTGTACAGTCAAATTCCAAACACTGGAATGTCCAGACTAAAGGGATTATTGAATGCATTCGTCATTTCGATCAGCCCTGGACAAGTTTAATTTGCGTCTTAAGGAGTTAAGAATTTTTTCAACCCCAGGAGGAACAACGTCAGACAAGGTATTTGTTCGTTCACTTCGTCCTAACAGAACAGAATAGCAATAACACCAATAGCATATTGCCGGACATTCCACGAAGCAAATTCAAAATTCTATAAAAAAGGGCTTGTTGATCCGAAATAAATTAAATGCAATAACTACAAAACAGAAGCGCATGTTCACCTCGTTCTTCAATAGCTCACCAGCGGCGTAACGCAGCGCCATGAAATTGACACTGCCACAAATTCTACAATTTACGGTGAACGCTGCTTATTTCCATTCTTCATTTGTGGCCTGTGCGGTTAATGGGCAGCGCGGCTAACAGACGTGATGGGCCGAAAAGAGGCGCCCAGGTGTCTTCCCAACATATCATTGTCACGTCAGCGAGCAAACAATGGCCATGGATACAACGTCACCGGTTCCATCGAGATGACATTCAGTGAGTGCGCGCGAGGAGCTTATATAACCCTAGTCACACGGGCCAAGTATGCTTATTCCAAACATACTTAGCAAGGTGCGTTTAGACATTGAACAGAATCGGCACGTGCCGCTCGTCCGTGCTTTGACAAGAAAGCACGAGGCGCTCTCGAATGACGATTCCTCTATCTCAATTGTGATTAAGATTTTCAATTGTGCTTGAGAGGGGGCACGTTTCACTTTTAATAAGATTCGAGCACGTGATTTGTATCGCTCGCGATGAACACGATCTCAAAGGACAATTTGTCTCAATCTCAAGCACATTTGAAATGTCTCGAGCAACTTGAAGCATGCTTACTCCTCCATCTCAATTGTGCTTGAGAGGGCACGTTTTACTTTTAATAAGATTCGAGCACGTGATTTGTATCGCTCGCGATGGACACGATCTCAAAGGACAATTTGCCCCAATCTCAAGCACATTTGAAATGTCTCGAGCAACTGTGTGTAGACTAGGATATTACCGCGTCGAATAGTGGTCGAGAAATATCGCCAGTCGCGATCGCCGGATTCCCAGTGTCTCTCCCCAACCCCCTTTGCCTCTCTCCATGTCGCCCAGAAATCCCTCATGCATACAAATGGTTGTTTTAGCCGGCCCATCATTCAACTTTTTCGGCGCTGATCGCGGAGTGAACGTGGACTGTCCCGCGACGGACGCGCGACCTAACTCACAAGTAAAATGGTGACGCTAACCTACACGGGAGCGCACCGCTCTCCACGACGGAGCAACGAATGAGCGGAAGGGTAGCCGGAAGTGAGCGAACAACACCGTTGTTGGGAGGAAAAAAGGTGCGCATTTTCAACTGTTGGGTATCCCCAGAGAAATATCCTCGTGGGACCTGTGATACTGCATCTTTAATAGTGGGGTTTCCTTTTTCAAATCACTAGTTGTAAATATAACAATACCAAAATGGAAAACAATTCTGTAAAACCTCTTCAGCACCATAACTGTGTCCCGGCACAATATTTCGTTTAAAATTTGTGAAAAAATTGTCACAACTTAATTGTAGAACATAAATCACGGTTAAATGAGCGTTTTAATTTACATAAAAGTAAGTTGACTCGCTCTTTTAACCGAGATTTATGTTCTACAATTAATTCCGGAGTTGTTTGTGGGTATATATTGTAATTGTAATTAAGTTGTGACAATTTTTTCATGAACACATGTCCGTCGCCATCTTGGGTTTGCGTCCAGCATCCCACTCATCTAACTTCTAATACTTTCCTTAAGATTAGTGATTTGAAAATGAAATTATTTCAAAATGAAAACACAAAAATAACATTTTAAGTGCAGTATGCTGTATTCCATTTCCTAAGAGGATTTTAGATAAACTTTTTTTTTTTAAATCAGTAATACAAAGTATTTTTCTCGAAATAAAATTCCGTTTCGGCTCGGTGTGTGAGAGGCTCACAACCAAATAAATAGATAGGTATCCAGATTCAAGAGAGCGGATGTTCGAATCCCGACACCTGCGTATATTTCACAATTGTCAACTCAAATTATCAATTCCTGGAGTGCTGGAAATTCGCTCCACCATATACGCCTTCGTGGATTGCTCTTTTGAACCACTAAAATTAGTTACATTCAACATCGAAAGATATAATTCTAATCATTATAAACCGATTCAAAATAAATATATTAAAAATCGTTTAAATATACTGTCAATATATGCATTAGTCATTTATTAACTAAGTCATAACCCCACAGTAATGTTTTTCTCCCTTATATTGATAAAATACTCTTCTATAATTTATTTTCTAGGTTTCGGCTGCCCCCCGACACGGGCAAACACTGCTAGCACCAATTGACGCGGGGAGCGCTTCAATTCTGGCGCCACGATCCGCGAGCGCCGCGACCCACTCTGAACGACCGAGCGCTCCCGACCGGCGCTCTCCGTCCCCCGTACTGCGTGGCGGCGGCGGTGCAGGCGAAGACAGCAGCACCCGCGCCAAAAGCGAGACGCGCGCGACTTGCCAGCACGTGCGGGGGCGCGCGCGCTCGCTCATTCGCCTTGGCCGCGAGACGAGCCCATAAAAGCGGGAGAGAGCGTGTTTCTCTCACTTTGTCGTGATTTATACGACGTTTTCCGGCGCTCGGCGAAACTGCAGCGCCGGCTCTACCATACCAGTAACGCCGGCCGCCACCACTACCACCACCGCCGCCGTTGCTCCGTCCTTTTACTCGTCCGTCCATCCATCACGGGGGCGAACGCGCGCGCGCGCTGGAGACGCCACGCGTCACATTCAAAACAGGATGAGGGCGAATAAACCAAAAACTAAAGCGTCGTCACTGCTGCGCAACACCGGCATAAACAGGAACTGCACCCCCACCACCACCACCCTCCGATGTCCTGGATAGGATTCTCCTTGTTTTCACCCCTTGCTTGGGCTGCGAACTTCCCACAAACAGTCACTTGTGACGTCATCAATTTCACAGATAAACTGGTATCTCAAAACCGTGACGTTCGTTTGCCACCCATATTACCCCAAAACGTAATATTTCTCGTCACAATTCTACAGACGACCACACGTCACATTCTACAAAAACATCTCATTTTTCTGAAGCTTGAAGTAAAGAAATTGACCATTCTTTTCTCGCAACTTTGCTGTCAGGAATCGTCCGGATCGTCCGCTAAAATATCTCTTAAAGTCCTCGAAATAATTTAAATATTTAAAAATGACGTCAGTATGTCGCATTGCTTTACATGTAACGATGCTTTTAACTGCTCCTCTCTGCCAAATGGCCGCCCCTAAAGCTGACTGCAACTGAATTTACTCTCAATTTATTAGACTAAATCACGCTCTCAAATAGCGATAACTTCTATTTCAATCTGGAAGTTGTTGAAAAACATTTTTCTTCTAGACTTTCATAATTTAGGGGTTCGACAGTGGTCAGTATCTAATAGAGGGAAGGCCGCGGAAGGGGATTCAGGAGTCAAGTACCCTTCCCTGTGCCTCTAATCCATCCCTCCACCAAAAATATCGTCAAAATGTTTGAAAATTCCCGTCTTCAAATTTCGACACGGCTTGTGTCCGGAACCCCGGCGCTTCGGTATGTTCAAGCGAGAAAAGGTTCAGCTGTTTTTGTGCGCCGCCATTTGTCAGTGTCATCACATCCAAGGCGCCTATAGTTGCGGTGTCAAAAACCATCTAGAGAAGGCACAGCCTAAAAATATCAACGTCAACTCATCCCTGACACGAGACAAACCGATCCCGGCCGCCGTCTAATCAACACCATGGACATGTGTCGAGCGCTCGTCACATCTACACAGTAGACTCGCAATACAGCGTGCCCTCTGGTGGCATTCCAACGCAACCAACTTATCTTTTCCAGGGTGCAAATTCTGCATTTCCTCGACTTTAAATTCAAAATGACGTCACGATGGGGGGATGGCGAATGAATCAGTCGCAGAAAACTTTAAAAGTGGCGGTATAAAATACGGCAACCCCTTAAAATAGAATGAGTTTGACCGGTGCAATGTGTGATTGCCTCGCAACACGGGGGAGCAACATTCCACCATCAGATCCCCTCATTCCGCTACTTCGATTCGAGCCCTATTTTCCACTGCTTATATACTTCCATTCCCGTTTCCCAAGGATGTCGCATGTGTGAATTTCTCGCTCTCGAAAAATTCCAGAGGTATCTTGGTCGGGAATTGAACCCGGGATCGCGGCACCACCCTATCACCTGTCCTTGTTACAGACTTAAGCGCTAGTTTCTAAATCTTTAACGTCAATTTCGAATCCTTCCGATACCGGTACCATTTTTTTCTTTCCTTGTGACGTAATTTCTAGTTCTAATTCGATGAAGTGCAGCATGTACACCCTGGCATCGATTTTTGTCTCTCGCTGCGAATACAAGTCATTCGTTCTTTAACCCCACGATTGGCTATTAAAGGCAACCGAAGTCATTTCAACATCGCATCTAATATCGTCTATATTATGGGCAAGGCGTCATTCGAGCCTCTATATATACATCTACACCAACTTTTTAAATTCAATTTTTGTCACCCCCTTCTTTGTTTCTCTCTCTCTCTCTCTATCCCCCCACCTCTCCCAAGTTTTCAGCCTAGTGCCTTTTTTTAGTGCTCTTCCCCCTCTCCGCCTACCCATATCCTTCTGCACAGTCTATAACGGTGATGAACAAACTTTAGAACTAACTTTCTCAAACTCCGAAACTAGTTCTCAGATTAATGCGCTTTAAAACAGTAATGCTTGGTGAGAATAGAATTTTTCAATTAAATCATTTTCGCCCACAACTGTAGAAATTCGTGAAATCCGAATTCAAAATTAGTTTCAAACAGCACCAGTAATTTATCTCACACACAAGGAATTTCAGAATAAAAATGCGTCATCATCAATGAACTTAGGGCTCTTGTGTAGTTAATTGACAGCTATTTGTGCCCTCTGGTGATATTCCAAAGGATCAGTTGGTTTATTGCAATTAAACTAGATCGATGAGCGGAGAACAATCGACAGTAATTACATTAGTAATTACCACTTAAGTCCCATTTACACACGAGGTCAAATTTTCATGTTTTGCTTCATGAAAATATCATTTAGTTTTGGTCAAGCGCTTGCTCTAGGTTCCACGTCCATAGACACTCCAGCGTGGTCATTAAAATTTTTCCTCGAATGTCCTCTCATAAAAAAATACGATATTGTTAACGTGGTCCACCATCGTGTTCGCACTAAAATCCCCCTAGGGGCCGACCCTGTAATTTTGCTATCGTACAGACACGGCTTTACATCAATTCCGAAGTGTGGCATGTTTAGGAATTTCTTTCGCACGAAAAATTCCAGAAATCTCGGTCGGGAATCGAACACGCTCACCACTATGCCACACGAGACCCCTCGAATGCCCTCAAAAGACCCAAACAAAATGACATAGATCACAAAGCGAAGTGGTCCCCCTAATGTAAATGAAACAAACATTGGGTCGTCCCGGGTTTGAACATTTAAAAAGTTAATGAGAGTTGTGCGCACCGCCATCTGGTGGCCACTGGCTCCAACCTCCGAGCATATAAGAACATTTTATGAACATAAGAACTAATAATGAATAATGGGTTAGCGGATGGATGATGGTATGGGTGGAGGGGGAGGGGGCTGGTGGGGGTATAGTTGATTTTAATCAGCATTGGGCGCGCGCGCGAGCACCGCCATTATTCGAAAATGCGCATGCGCAAATTATTTTTATGTGTTGGTCTAGGCGAGCCAATATCTAGGCACGGGATATGCCAACTGCGGATATGTGTTGTTGTGGAACGGGGCGGAACAAGATGGCGGCGTCCCGTCAGATTTATGAGCTCTTCTGCCGTAGCACGTACTACTGCTGCTGCTGCTGCTGTGTGTTGGACCTGCGAGGCGCTAATCTAGTCCTCCAGTGCTGTCAGATGCGTTTAAGACGCGCTGCACTTCTAATTTGAAATGTGCGATGCGGATGTGTGCCTGCAAATGGTAATGCTTCCTTTCTTTCTTTCTCAACTTTTTTTTTTTTTGAAGTGAGAAATTTTTTTGAAACGAGATTTGAATTTTGATCTGGAATTTTTCGAGTGAGAGAAATTCCGTCGCACGCCTTCTTTCGGAATGGAAGTAAAGCCATGTGGCCCGTGACTGAAGTACGACTCGTCGTAGCCCAGTCGGAATTGCGACTGACTGTGGCTCGTTGGTCCCGGGTTCGATTCCCGGCGCTGGTTCTCGAATATTTCGATCTTGGGGTACTGGTGAAAATGTGCCCCTCACATAGTGCCTAAGCACCAAGAGGGCTACAGAAACGCCTGTAAAGCGGTTGACTACAGTGACAGGAAATTAAAAAAAAATATATCAGAAATGCGTTAAAGATTCCTACCCAGCAGGCAGCCTAACCAGATCACCTCTAAGGAGGCGGGGCTTTGAGATTAAATTACCTGGGAACTCCCGTTAATTAACAAACATTAGAAAAGATCTTAACTCACCGTTAATATTTGGTTTAGCTATTCAATTAATTGGTTCATTTAATCTCGAAGAAAGGGAATAGGAGTGATGAAAGTATTAACTAAACGCTGCCTTTTTATTTTTCAAACTATTGGGTTGTGACGAAAGCCTTTGGGCGTCTTTGTGTTTCGCAAATCTACATTTTCTTATCTTCGAGAAGTTATAAATTTCCTTTAAAACTATCTTCGTTGCCGAGTGTCTAATTGAAAGCGTTTATTTTAAATATTTATCGCCTGAACTTGAATCATGTGGAACGTATACGGATTGTTGGAAGAAAAAAAATTAGAAGTCTAGTTCTTCATTTCTCGATAGTTCATGTCCTCAAAAAGATGTTCCACTGATAAATTGAAATTTTCCTTTCGACAAGATCAGCGAGCTCTCAAATTGAATTCGGACGACGAGTAACACTGCAAAGGATTCCAAAATCCATAACGTTCAAAAACACGATTCGTGATTTGCAGTGATCGATGTCGCATCACCAGCAAACAAATTGACCGGAGGAGTGGGGGAGGATAACCAGGTGCCACGTAACCACAACTCGTCAGCCGTCGACACCGACTGGAGTTCAGAATCTCCTCAAGTGATATTCACTATCGTTTGGGATCAACCTAATGAACAATTACACAGATTAAACGGAAATCGTGCTAATCCAAAAAGTTCCGAGTAATTTTCAAATTTTTGCGTAATGAATCGTTGAATTTCGAACGCTCAGTGGATAAATTATAGAAGAAATTTGATCGGACCATAATTTACTAGCGATACAATCGATATTATCGATTAACGATATTTTAGACTTACCCAACTTGCTATTTTGAATTGTAGAACAAATTAAAAACTGAATAAAACTGTTCGAATTTTCATATTTGAAAATGTAAAGCCCTGGCTATTTTGCTATTTAAATACATCCTCCTACAAAGTAGCGATTGATGGACTGATTTGAAATAACTCACGTAATTTCCATGTAATTTGTCAACTTTTGCCGTGTAGACACCGTGTAATCGACATTTTTTTTAAAACGTCAGAGAGCACGGACCTGGCAATTCCGCCAAATCTAGGATTTAAGGAATTTCCGTGTTTTAATTAATTAATTTAGGAATTTCCGTGTAATTTGTCAACTTTAGCCGTGTAGACGCCGTGTAACCGACATTTTCTTTTTAAACGTCCGAGAGCACGACCAGACAATTCTGCCTAATCTAAGTTTGTTAACGTTCACTGGTCTCTCGTAATCCGCTAACCACTAAACCTTAACTTGGCCTAACCTTACAGAATTAAAAAAAAAAGAAAATCGTCGCAATCGTCTTCCCCCATTAAATGTAATTCCTCATTAGTTTGGACATACTGTATAGATAGTGACGGTTGGTATCGTCGTTGGAGGCAGCACTGTCGCGCGCGCGCTCAGAGTGATGCGTTGTTGTTTTGCCCCCCCCCCCCTCCCTCCATCTCCTCCAACCACCCCATCCCCTGCACCGCCCCCCCCCTCACCCCAATCTCCTCCACCCACCGCCAAACATGGTGCACCGAGATGCCTCCTCGCACCGCCACCGAGTTAAATGACTCATTCAAAAACACACATCATTTCTGCTTTTCTTCGCTGAACGACGACATCAGCAGATAGAGAGCGAGCACTAGAGAGCTAGAGCTGGAGAGAGAGAGAGAGAGAGAGAGAGAGAGAAAAATCAATGGTCGGTGGGCGGGAGGTGAGCGGGTGGTGGACATAAATCTGTCAATCACCGACACGCCCACCGCTGTCTGCGAGAGCTCGCTTTTGCGCCCGTGGAGAGTGATGGACGCACGTACCACCCCCCACCTACCGCCGCCGCCGCCACCCTCAACCCGGTGTGGGCCAACGCGGCCCCCGAGGTAGGCTCGCCTTCCCACCAACATGTAACTGCTTTGCCAATCAGTCGGAATTCACCCTCCCCCCACCCACACACACGCCACGCCCAACCTAACGACAACAAATCAATTATTTTTTTAAAAATATAGATTGAAAACATAGTATGGATCTGTGCAATAAAACTGTTTGATTTCTACTTGATAAACTTGAATTGTGCTTGAGAGTGGGGCAAATTAGACTTTGAGATTGCCCGCGCTTTTCTGAGACATAGATCGCGTGGTCGAATGGTATTTGAAAGTGCAACGCACCTCTCTCTCCGGCACGTGTTTCAAAATCCACGCGCTGGGATGGGCGAATCGTCATTCGAGAACGAGCAGTACTCACTTGGCATAGCACAGACGAGACTATTTTGTTCAATGTGTCAACGCACCCTGCTTTAAGCCAGTTTGGATTAAGCGTTCTTGACCAGTGCAACTTGGATCGCTTGCAGCTACAGTTGCAAGAATCTTAACAAAAACAATGCAACATTTTCCCCCATTCGTAATTGTGAAGTTTTTTTTGACGAATGATGCGTAGTAAAAAGTAATTATATATTGTACATAACAAGTTATCAAGATTAGTTGAGCGTAGAAAAGCTGCCAGATTTATTGAACACACACACTATTAAGAATTGATTTTTAAAAAGTATTCTTAAAGTATTCACGCTAATTGGCCATGGTTTGGTTGGTGTCTACGTCTCTAAGATTTAACCTCACCTGATCATTCTCAATCAAGACACGTTCACACCTTTCAGACAAGTCGAACATGACCCGACATGATCCGAACACAAACGCGTCCCAGATGCGACGCACCATTCGTGTTCAGGAAACCGACCACCACCAACAGGAGAAATTGCGCTGAATCGGTTGAGTTTTCCTTAGAAAGATGCCATCGACAATCGCCATCAATTGCCAACTAGCGACGAAGCTATGCGGCAGCGATATAAACGGGCACCGTCGACGAGTATCGAACTCGATAACTTGCGAACGACGATCTCGTTAGAAATAGTCGAGTACGCCTGGGCCCCCTCCTGCCACGAAGTAAAATTCACCAGCCGCCAAGTCACCAATTTGGACGTCTGGTCAAAATTCCAGGTCGGTGACGCAAGCCATATTTTTTAGGGAAAACATTCAGTACTCTGCTGTTATCCACCTTTACAACCATTTGGAAAAGAGGGGATTCACTCATAAATTTAAATGACTTTGCATCAGGGGAGGAGGGGGATGATGCTCACATAAATTAATATCACATAATAAATCACAAAAGTCTTAATCGAAACAGTAATTACTGTACTGTATTAATTTACTAAAATGAGGGTAATGGGGGTTGTGACCGGGACAGACCGGAGAATACACTTCAGTGAATTCTCCGACGATTAATTAAAAAATTAAACTAGATTAAGTTTAATTTTTTTCATTTTAAATAATAGTTTACTATTATTATATTTGAAGAGTTTTTCGCCAACTCTTGTTCGTCTTTTCCTCCGGTCTGTCCCGGGCACAACCCTCATTATGAATATAACCCAGACGTTCTTCTTCCTATTCTATTAAAATTAGGGTATTGTAAGATGACAATAAAAAAATATGCAACAAGTTTGGACAAAAACGGTGACAGGAATTTACTAAACTTCTGAAAAATACACAAAGTTAATTTAACAAGTATTAAATTAAGAAATGCGCGACAGAACTAATTCGAAGTGACTGCACCGTGCTCAGAGAATTTAACAGACGATTTTTAACTAAATTTTGAATAATTAGTATACTATTTAATTAGTATCTAACTGAATTAAAAAATTTAACTTAAAAGAGTAATTTAATTTTAATGGAATTAAATATCGAATGCCTTAATATTAAATTCCGAAGTTCACAAAATATCAGAATTAATGATCCTGGATGTCCAGACAAAGGCAAGAGTTGGACAGCAGCTGGACTTTGCGAGCAGACTGGACATCACGAGTGTCCATCGTCGTCCAGACCAATCAACCGAAATCGTGACGTCATTTCTCATTAGGTCTCGCGCACCAATCTCTCTATTCATACGTCACCGCGGCTGGTCGGACAGCAGGCACACCAGCGCCACTGCGTCAAGAAGTGGCGAACGAGGGGTGAGCGGGGGTTGTGGGGGTTGAGCTGCTAAAGGGAAGCTACTTTTCAACCCGCCCCCCCCCCCTCCCATCCACCACCATATCACCTACCCCCCCCTCCTCCCCCTACGCATGCACCCATCACCGGTTGTCCTGGTCTCCTCTGAGCGCCTGCCCATAACTTGTCTGTCAAAGTCTCGCGTGTCTCTGCCAGAACTCCCCCCCCCCTCCTCCTCCGACACCACCACCACCACCACCCCCACCCCCTGGCCCGGCGCGCGTCTCCTCCCTTCCGACACGTCGTCCGGTGATTTACAGCAGTTTTCTGCGCCATTGTGCATAGAAATGGCAAATTTATGCGGGATGTCCTGAGTAGTGTGCGGTTTCGACTAGCTGCTGGGAGCCAAGCGAGAGGATCGTTCGCGGTCGGCCAGCGTCAGATTGTCCATCCGAACAAGACCCAACCGTGTGACGACGATCTTTAAAATGTGTCCAAAAATGTCCCAGGACAGCAGAGTTCCCGACTCGAAAGGTGGAATTGGATTTGTTGGACCCGATGTTCTTCTATACATCGTTCCGTCGTGGTCTGCCTTTCTAGACAAAAACGTCAGGTGCACTAAATGTGGGCACACACGATATCGTTAAGGTGGCGGCACTTCCGGTTGGACCAATATCCGGCGAACGAATGTTGATCGCACTACCTGGGCAACCTCTTTTTCAAACTATGGGTTATATTTGGATGATCATTCTTGGTTATTTACCTAAAATGACATCGTCGAGAGCAGTCGAGAATTGAAACCCAATTGCAAGGGGGAAGGGGCTAGTCTTTGATTTCATTAGACTTAGTCTTATAATACGGCTAGCGATTAAGATTACAGGTTGAATGAAGAAAATATCGCTTTAAAATACCGTAACTATGTGAGCTGGGGACTTTCGAAATCAACAATGAATGCCAAAGTGAATGGCGAAGAATGAGAACTATTTCCAAATTAACTTTCTTCGTTTCGAGAGAATCCAACATTTAGGTGCTGTCAAAAAATTAGCGGCTTCTAGCAATATAACATAACTTAACGATCCATCATCGAATAGGATGTTCGTCCTCCCCCTCACCAAATAAGTCTCAAACAGTACTTTTCCTTTCGATAACACCCAGTAATTTATCGTAATTGAACTGTTTTATTAACTGTGCAACGTAAGTTCTACTCTTACTTCCTCCAGACCGGAACCAGAGTGGAACAATCTTGCAGAACCTATCCAAATAGGACGTCCAAAACCAGAATCATTCGGAGTTGCTTTCGGGTCTGAAGTGTTTTCCAATATAATTAGCATTGCCAATTTGAAAGTTAAAATTTTTTGTTAGAAACAAACAAAAATGGCATGTTTCATACCGGCAATCATATTTGTTTTTGACGACAGGCACCATATCAGAGAATCGTTGTTGACGTAGAGAATCGTTCGAAACAATTTCTGAAAATTTGACGAAATCCAGGCGGGATTTCATCAGAAGGACTGCCGGAGCCCGTTCTTGAAAGGGAACGGTTCGTGCTCCATCACAGACACCGTTGAACACGCGCCTAGTACAGTTGGCACATCGCAACACGACACATTCTCGGAGCCACCAAAAAAAATACCTTTTACGCAATTTGCCTTCACCAGCGGATCCGAATCGGGGACAGACAATAAAATCGGTGAAAATCCGTTGACAAGAAAATTATTAATTTCTTGAAAGAAAAAAACATGGATACGATTTTTAAAAAAAAAAAGTCGCCCAATTTATTACCAAAGTCCACATTCCAAGGTGGTAGTTTAAAATTGACGTTCCGATTCATTTTCAACGAGAATTTAAATGACTGTTCCCCGTTTCAAACGATTGTGCTCGACACAGTTGGTCAAATGGTAAAACTCTGGCCGAGCGACGCGTCTGGGATGGCGTATCACAGACACGAATATTATTAGCGAACTGCGATCAGTTAAGCCTCCCTCGGCTGAAAAGCAAATTAGGCGAGGTGTAGATGAAGGCCACATTGCCAGAAAACCGCAGACAACTTCGAAACTCAATTCGTTTCATAAATACCAAATTCTACGAAACATTCAAATAATTATTTTATTTGAATGCATTGCATTCAATGTTTGCGTGTGAAACTATCTTGCGAAAAATGTGACGTCAGTCAAAGCTTTTGTTTCGCGCCGACAGAGGGCCGCACAATTTGGATTGGCAAGCGGAACCGTATAACACTTCTAGTAAAACCTTTTTTCTCTCTCAATTCAAGAAATAGAACGACATACCTCAAGTATAAAAACACTTTTTGTAACGCCCTGTAGTATACTACATAAAGCACTTAACTTCGACTTGGTCACAAGTCCGGCTAAACAATAGGCTCAACAGTTTGACCTCTGGTGGCCAATATGCACAACCAGTAAAGCAACAATTAAGACACACAAAAAAATGGAGAAAGCAAGAAATGCAAATTAATTAAATTTGTTTCAGATGCTCAAACATCCCGAAACAATTTCCACTGTGAGAAATTGAACTGCATTCTGTCGTGACCGTTCCTTTTGCCGCCAGCTCTACATTTGCCACTTTCCCCTCCACATTTGCAAATGAAATTCTGCGCCACTAATTTGTAACGGCAATAAAAAATAATTGCAGGATTAATCGAACCTGGACCAACACCGCAGAACTTCGTAAAAGGAAGTTGTCCTGATTTATATATTTCCTCCGACACACCGAATGTCCCGAATTACTTACAACATTCGACTTGGGGGCCCCCGAACTTGCCGCCGCCGCCTCTAATTATAATCATTAAACATTGGCATCTCCATAATTACTATTGTCAGCTCCGGCGACACTGGCGCCATCTGTGACGACACCTCGTAAACTGTGTCGTCGTCGTCGGCGGCGACCTAGGCCTAATCCAACGAACGCAGATGGTCTAGAGTGCCGATAACACTGAGCCCAGTCTGTAAATAGTTCGACGACCTGACACTGAAACGGTAGGTTTCATCCATAGCTCACTAGGTGGCGCCAACGAAAATGGTAACCACCATCTGTTGAAAATCTACGTCATCGGTGGTGTCAAATTATAGGAACACTTAATGTTGCACAGCATTGGTTTATAAAGGGACGTTCATGTGAATCACAGCTAGTTCTTATCATCCATGAAGTTTAAAAAAACCTTGGGGGCCATAAACAGCAAGATGTGGGTTTCTTAGATTTTAGCAAGGATTTTGACACAGGCCCACACCAGGGGTTGTTAGCTAAGACTAGCGGTTATGGTATAAGTAAACAGGTCTTAGGCTGGTTAGCAGCATTTCTTAGGGATAGGAAACAACAAGTTGTGGTTTCTGGTGCTCACTCTGAGTGGATTGGTGAGACATCAGGAGTGGCACAGGGCAGTGTGTTGGGGTCTCATCTGTTTCTGTTGTACATCAATGACATATGTGAAGTTGTAGGATCCAACATAAAACTAAGCTGATAGTGGTGACACAATGCTGTGCAGGGATATAAAATGTGATTGTGACTCAGCCGAACTTCAGAGGGACCTAGATGCTATAACTAATTGGTGTAGGAAATGGCAGCTACAGTTCAATGTTGAGAAGTGTTGCATTATGTGCATGCCTCCATATATAAAAATCCTTCAATATGCTTACTCTATCTGGGAAGCCTCTCAAGGTTGTCAAACAGTACAAGTATCTGGGTCAGCAGATGACTCCTAAACTGTTGTGGAAAAATCAAATACAGAAGATGACAGGTGCTACAAATGCTAGGCTTCGATTTGTTCAAAATGTTTTGAAGATTTTTAGTGTAGACCTTCTTAGGGTAGTTGCTTAGACATCTGACTCACAAGGTCAGTGGGTGTAAAAGGAAAAAGATTACCATCTTTTAAAAGGGGAGGATTGAATGTAAGTGAGCCACAACCTTCAGTGGCCCATCTCCTTTCCCTTCCATCACATCCCCTCTATGGCCATACTAAAATGGTTAAGGAAATATATTGTCAGTTCGACCCATACTTCAACTCCTATTTTCCAAGAGTTTGCCGACAATGGAATGATCTTCTTAGTCACAGATCCAGAACCTGTTAAAGTATAGTATCAAAACATGTCCCAACTGGTCCTTCGCCCACCGCCATAGGCCCCACCGGGGCTGCTTGCGAGTACATATTATAATTGTAATGACACAACATTGGCGCGAATCTCTCACAAATCCGCCGTACTTTACCAGAAAATGTATTCTAGGTATTTTAGTTCGTTGGCCGGGCACGGAAACACGAACGGCTCTGTTTGATCTTGGCTAATTTTCGCGCGCGCCCCACTTCGGAAGCCGCCACCACCACAACCAACAAACATTCCGTGCATTTGCATTATGCAGTTAGAGAACAGACTCCACCATTTTCGCACCCCTTCATCACCCCCCCCCCCCACTTCTGACTCTTTTAGAACCCCCTTCACCTCCCCCTCTGTGTGTTTATGTGTTTGGATTAAGGCGAGGAAGAAACTGTGGCCAACTTGGATCTTTACTTTTAATCTACTTCAAACTTCGATCGTTTGTGCTTTTTGCATTTTTCCTGTTTTTTATACTTTGAACTGGTTTGGAAAATGCGCATTATTGTTGGGTTGTGTTCAGGTTAAAGCCAACCGTAATTAAAACGCTATAATGATTTACTATTAATAAAAATATTTGAATGACTAATTGCTAAAAATGTAGTTCCGTGGGTACAGCGAATGCCAAGGACCCGGCTTTCGAATCCCGGCGACCATAAAACTCAATTTCGCACCGTTCACCCATTCTGCAATTTTAATAAAACATTTAAACATATATATGATGTTAAGGAGTGATGCCGTCGTTGCAGAATGTTGGAGAAAATTGAGATCGCTGGATACGATTTGAAAAAGCGGCAACAAGGGATTCATAGAACATAAAAAGTTTACTGTTTCACTTACACGTCAACATAGCAAAATAAATGTTTCCTAGTTAATTATTTTAATTTGCTATGTTTACGTGTAATTAAGTGATACAGTAAACTTTTTATGTTCTACGAATCCCTTGTTGCCGCTTTTTCGAATCTTACCCAGCGATCTTAATTTTCTCCAGCATATATATGGTATTTCCGATCAAATAATTCAGTGACCCGAATTTTACGAAAGATGGTGAGTAAATAAACATAGCTCGGATGTCATATTGTTTGCCAACTTACCGACACCGATAAAAAACGACATATTTTCAATATTTAAATATGTTGCGCAGTCGATTATTCTACACCTGTTAAGATGAGTCAGTCCACCGCGGCGCTCCTCGCGCTAAAACTGAATCCGGGCTCCAATAATCGAGTGAACCGAACCGAATCCCAGAATCGAACCCGCAATCGATTAATCGAAAATATTAAAATAAAAAATTAAACTTTCAAAACAGAATCTAAATTTTAGTCTCGTTCATTAGAAGTTTATCACATGACAAGACAAAAGCCATACGATATAAAATCTATTCAGCATTGGACCTCCGACATGGAGAAGATCAACCCCCAATTTAATTCCTGGTATACTCAATTTTAATAGTTAGACATATTTTCTCCTGACACGCGAAATGGTATTCCACTGAGGTGTAGTCCACGGAAGAACTTCGAACTACGATCGCAATCGCGTCCCACCAATCCACCACCCGGAATCAAAAAGGTTTGCGAACCACATCACCCAATCCCCGCTAACTGCCAGTTGTCCAGTGACGATCGAACAGTTGAACGCCCCACATTCACATACACACGTATACATGATCCACACAGATAGTAAGGATACGTGTGTACAGGGGAAACCAGCCGAGGTGGCGGCGGTGGTGGTGGTAGATGGGTGTGGGGGGATTCATCGCCGTGTGGTGCTCCCTGTGTAATTGTGCCTGACAATATCTGTGCCTAGCTCTCTCTCTCATTCCCCCACCCCCTACCCCATCACCAACTCCCCACCCCCATCACTCCGTAAGGAGCGGCTCGGTAGCGGCTCCGCTCCGAGTGAGAGCGAGCGAGAGAGAGAGAGCGTCGCCGTCATAATGAACGCTGGTATCTCACCACCTATGGACGTAATCTAACAACAGACCCAAGTCGTTTTCAGACTTAGTCGTTGGCAGGAAACATAAAAGTGATGGATGGCTGACAAGTATAATGGCGTTGAGCGAAGGCTGGCTGGAACGCGCGCGCGCGGCTCGTTCCAGGAGCCAGCGCGGAGCACGCACGCGCACACAGCCATAGTACAGAGAGAGAGAGAGAGAAAGCAGCAAAACCCAAATGACTGAAGCTTGTTTGATGCGTCGGGGTCGGGCCTTCTTTTTCACCGTTCGCACTTGACGAGCGCAGAATAATGATAATCCGGCCGGGGGTTCGGTTGACGCCGGATCGAGTTGGGTGGGGGGCGAGGGGGATTTCCGCCCACAAATGGCTGGTGTCGCTCGAAAAATGGAAATATGGCTGGCCGTGTCGAACCTGGGCTCATTCCATACACCACACTTCACTCTTTTTAAATTTTAAGACGTTTTCTCACTTAAACCGGGGATATCATTTTCAAGACAGAAGCGACGTCTTAGGAATCAATATTTTAAGATCGCCTATCATTTTTTTCTCGCCTAAAAACTATCACAACAGATTTTGTTAGACTGTTGCCCCCACTCGTCGTTTTCTTAGCACTATTCCCAGGTCCCGAATAAATGAGAGCCCGAGCGACGGGAATCGAACCGGAAATCGTCGCAACCACAAGTCCGAGATGAACTTGAAATGAAGACGGCTTAAAGTGGAGAAATACATCTGAAAAACCTGTCTGGAGGAACTTGGGTCTTAAAATTAGAGATTATCTTTTTCCAGTGTAAAGTTATAAAAATAAAACGTGAAGTACACGCGTTCAAATTGCTAACGCAACCCGTCACAACCTGAAAAATTATCAAAAAACATAGATTACACTTCAATAATTTCCGCTAAACGATGTTTCCGCGGTTGCCACTAATTAACCTTAAAAACGGAAGCCGATTACTAGATTTGATATTGGACAAACTTAAACCACCCGCGCAAAAAGGTTGTGCCCTTAAATTGCTCATATTCATGAAGGTCGTTTACAAGATTAGAGAAATCCCCAAATTTGAGAGCGTCCCAAAATATACGAAGAAATTATAATTGGGACAGATGTTATGTGGTGGTGGTGGGGAGGGGATGGGGGTAACCGGTGGCGATCAATGTGACGCTTCTTCATCGAGAATGGGTGGCAGTTGGCGCGAACGACCCCCCCACCCTCACCCCCGCCACCACGATCGGCGTTTGCGCAGACGACACCCCAAATCGGCTCGATTCTGCGCAGGTGCACGGCGATTGGCCAACGTGGAAGAGGTGGCGGGCCGCGCACCGCCAAGAATGTGGCTCCTCTGTACTGCCCCCGGTCCCGCTCCCACTGATTGATCAAGACCAACTCAATCCAGCTTGTATCCAACTTGACCACTTTTAAGGGGGGGCACCATCGTCTCGCCGCCACAAACTCCACCCGTCCCATCCAACGAACTTCTGTTCCCGGGCTCGAACCCATTAATGTCAGCACACCTTAGCCAAGAGACCAATCGGGAATGATAATAAAAGAAAAAGTGATTTTTTAAATCCAATCAACTGTAGTCAACCGCACTCAAGGCGTTCTGTACCCCTCATGGTGCTTAGGCACTGTGCGAGGGACACGTCCAGTAGCACCACGGGATCGAATAATCGAGAACCCGCGCCGGGAATCGAACCCGCGCCGGGAATCGAACCCGGGACCGCCGAGCCACAGTCAGTCGCAATACCGACTGGGTTACGGACGAGTCGTATCTTAATCTGAACGAAACCCATTTCGATTCACAAAAACACTAAACAAAATTCACAGAGGGGGGATGGATTGGGGTGCGTTTTAAAACACAAATTAGCCACCATGTAGACATCGTATAAAATTGGCACAAAAATCATACAGACAAATCGACTCTCGCAAAGCCCCCATTTCCACCTGAGTGACTTTTGACTCCGTGGAAATGTCGAACTGACAATTTTAAACTCGCACATGTGTTTGACCAAAACAAAATAGCATCTCCATGTCGCCAATCCTGTTCAATATTTTAAAAAATGAGCCGAATGATATTCCAAGGAGTTCAGCAACACGTCATATTGAGGGACGATTAGCAAATTCTAGAGATCGGATCCACGCGCAACAAGAAATTGTCTTGTTCAGGGGGAGAGCGGGGACCAGTTTCACCACGATTGAGCGGATGACTGCGGATGACTGCGGATTCACAGTCACCAACAATGACGCAGGTGCACGATATGTGTATGTGTGTGTGGCGGACGCCAACTGCGGTTTACCCAGCATGCACCGCGAGCGTCTTTTCATGTGACAACGGGTGGTGGGGTGGCCAGGAGGAGTAGGAGGACGAGGAGGAGGAGGAGGAGGGGTAGGGAGAGCACGGAGAAACAATTGCTGGCGTGTCACCTTACCCGAACCCGTACGTCACGCGTCAAACTTGTGATCCAGTACATTATTATGATTATTGATCGTTCCCATGTCGACGACAGAGTCTGCGTGTTGATGCTTCTCTCTCTCACTTTCTCTCTCTCGCTCAGGTCTGTCTTTCGTCGCACCAAATCAGTTTTGGACGTCATAGACAACCTCAGATTTGCTAGATCAAGATTACCCCAATTCTCTCCCTACTTCCACAAATTACAATCACAATGAAGTCGAGATCGAATACATACTAATCATGGATACAAGAACCTATGGGCTTTTTAAAAATCGAATTCAACTCTACACACTTAAAAATGATATCTTAAAAATGACACATGTGTGGCCTCAATTTACGATGAAATGTCGTTAAAGACAATTTATATATCTTATAAGACATTTTGTATATCTTTTAAGATAATCCAAATATATCTTATGAGAGAAGGTCTCATTTTTGAGAGATTTCAATTTTGAGACTTGAAATTGTCTTAAATTATAGGGA